>JAIUZE010075344.1:0-35418 GCA_022085475.1 Heliosperma pusillum
ATTACAAAACACGATAAAATGGCAATAACTCAAAAACCGTCACAAGACCATGGAGGGACCCACGGGCTGATTTTGGGCCGGACCATACATGGGCCTGGACTGGGCCCACGGGCTGATTTGGGCTAATTTGGGCTGATTTGGTGGACTTTATTAAAATCGTTTCTTAATAATTCCCGCATGCTTTAACATATTTAAAACCCGTCAAAACAACAACATAACAATCAAACATCGACACAACTCAAAGACCAAAACCCGGACCCACCAAGGACCAACCCAGACCGGTCTGAACCGGCCTGAACCGGCTTGTTTGGGTCCGGTTTTCCAGCCACCTTATCCGGCCACCACCATATTCACACCAAATCATTTCTAACATGTTTTAATTAATCAACAACCATTTTAACATCCAATTCAACCATCATCCTTACAAAAATCATGATTATTAAAAATCCTAAAAAAATGTCAAGAACACTAGACTTGTTATAAATTCATACAACATGATAAAAACCACTACTTATCATGTTACTAACTAAAAATCCATAAATCATAATAACATGAATAAAAACAAAAGATGAACCAAAAACAAAAGAAACAAAGGCTATGTAACATTAAATCGTCGAGTAACTCGGAATCGTTACCTTAGCTAGAAAAATCAATTAGCACCAAAATAAGAAGTATAAACTAAGACCACCTCTTCTAATCTTCCCCTAATATATACGTTCACCAAACTCGTCTTCAAATATTCCCCTAGTAAAAATGACAAGAAACATATTAAATTAAAACTGATTTTTCCATAATAAAGTTTTTGAAAACGATTTTGGACGGAATTGACAAGATAAACCGTACTTGAGATGGAGAGCGAGAGGAGATTCTAGAAATATAAGTTAGTGACGATTTACTTAAGAAATGAAGTTTTTATGAATGATTTTGCTCAAGAACGACGTAACGATGAAGAACGCTCAAGAAGATGACGAACGATTAAATAAAGTGTTAATTTGATCTTATTTGAATTTATTGTAACCTGAAAAGTTGTTGTGATTAAGTGTGGTGAGGAGCCGTGTACATATAGAAGAAATATGGAGTCGGGTTTTGAAATTGTTGTTACGGGATTGACTCGGGTTTAATAATTATATTACGGTAATTAATTAGATATTATTCGGTTTTATAATAGTTTAATGAAATATCTAGATATTAACTAGATATTATGTGATTGTAAACAAAAGAAAAGAAATATCTAGCTTAAGAGAGGAGAAAGAGACGTGAGAAACAAAGAGAAATCGGGTCTGTTTTTAAGCGATTGCGGAATTTAAGTTGACAGACCGATAAAGTTACAAATATCTTAGATATTATTATTAGGTTAATCATATTAATTAAAAGATCTAACATGAGTGGAAAATAGGTGACATGGGGCGTGTGACTCATGCAAGAGTCGGGTTCCGGGTTTGTTTCGGGACTTAAGTTGACTCGGGAATAGTTAAATGACGTTTGGGGTTAAATCATAAAAGTTATTCTTTAATTCCTAATAAATTCAAAATAATTATATTAAATTATCATAAATTCAAATAAATCTTAATAAAAATAAATTAAATTTATTATTTTTCAAAATAAAATTTCGGTCTTTAAAATTACGAGGTGAGTCGGAAAACGTCAACGAAAGCCAAAGTCGACTTAAAAGTCAAGAAAAGTCAAAGATGACTTAAAAGTCAAGAAAAGTTTATGACGACTTAAAAGTCAAGAAAAGTCAATGACGACTTTAAAAAGTCAAGAAAAGTCAAAGACGACTTAAAAGTCAAGAAAAGTCAAAGATGACTAAAAACGGGATGTTCATGAAATCTCTCAGAAATTCCAAATACGAACTCGGAATTTCAAAATACGACTCGAAACAATAAATTCCACTTTAAAACTTAAACAGGCTCAAAAGTATTCGTAAAATATTTTCACTAGAAAAATAGGGTACTTTTCGGGTTGTTACAGAGTTCGTCAACTCACTTTGACTTATGCAATTGACCTTTCTTATTCTAAATACGTTGTGACGTTTAGTCACAATGCCAAAGTGAGAATCCCATTCTTTAACTTTGGTTATTCATAATGATCAAATCATTATATTCCTTTTAAGATCAATCTAGTAGTTTATGTTTCATGATACTAACATTGCATGATGAAAAGGTTTAAGAACATAAAATAAATTCCATAGATATAGTGACTTGGGTTGAAAACCAAGTCACCATCTAAATACAACCATTGTTCATAGGAATTCAAAATACTTTCCATGTCAAAACATGGAAATGAAGTAGTTCAACAAACCAATAAAAAAATGCAATAATAATATAGAAGAAAAATAGCAAAATATCGCCAAGCCCATCATAGGTCTCCTCTACGTGGTGGCTACCCTAGCTTCCTCGTAGATCCTCCTAGGCTTGCTTTGCCTTGTCCTTCTTCTCATGCCCTAAATTTGATAAAAAAGGGTGGTGAGAATCACAACTCGTATCAAAATATCAAAGTTGAGATGAGTATCAATAACAAAAACTTTGGGAAGGACCATTACCAACTGGAAGAACCCGTCCAGCTTTGATGTCTCCCAAATACTTGGAGCAATTACGCTTCCAATGGCCCGTGCTATTACAATAATGACACTTGTCTTTGGACACGACTCCTTTCTTGCCTTTGGAAGAGCTATTCATTATAGCTTTAGTTTCCCGTTGCGTTGATAGGAGTGAATGGGCTTGCTTCCCTTGTTCACTTTGCCTCCACTTTTCTTGAACTTCGTCTTGCTCTTGACATTGATGTTCAAAACATCCTTACTTGAGCTAGCTTGAAAACCCATGTCACGTTCGGCTTGCACAAGCATCTTGTGCAACTCATGAACCGTGACAGTGGCATTTTGCATGTTGAAGTTAACCCTAAAGTTGACAAACCCTTTGATCTTACTTAAGGAGTGAAGTATGCGGTCAATGATGAGAGGCTCGGGAATCTCTATTCCTTGCTCTTTAAACACCTCTACATACTCAATCATTTTGAGCACGTGAGGGCTAACACTATGACCCTCCTTCATATTGAGGTCGAAAAATTGGGTAGCGGCTTCATATTGCAAAATTCTTGGAGCTCGTGAAAACATGGTCACGATCTTAGAATAAATTTCATATGCGGTTGCCATCTTTATGGCATTGCGTTGAAGCTCGCTATCAATCGAAAAGATCAAGACATTCTTGATCGTCGCCGACTCCTTGTGGTATGCCTCATAGGCTTCTCTAGTGGCGTTTGATGACCTCGCATTTGGAGTGGGAGGGGCAGCCTCGGTTAGGTAACTTAGCTTACCGTCACCTTCGGCGGCTAGGCGTAGTTGCCCATTCCAATCCGTGAAGTTTGAACATTCTTAGCAAGTTTACAACGATCCATGAAGGACCTTAGCCATGATACGGTGGTGAGTTGTAACACCCGGAAATGTACCCTATTTTTCTAGTGAAAATATTTTACGGATACTTTTCAGCAAATTTAAGTTTTAATATAGAATTTAATTTTCGAGTCGAATTTAGAATTTCCGAGTTCATATTTGGAATTTCCGCGAAATTCCATGAGAATCCCGCCTTCAGGCGAGTTTGACTTTTCTTGACTTTCGAGTCGTCTTTGGCTTTTCTTGACTTTTGAGTCGTCTTTGACTTTTCTTGACTTTTGTGCCGTTTTTGACTATCGTTGACCTTTTCGACTCACCCTTTACTTATACTCCTTCCTTAACCTAATTCATTACACAAACACATTTCACATTTCTTCCTCCTTAAGAAATATCAAAACCCTTGTTTCCTTAGCTTTTTCGATTTTGAATCATCGTATCTCCTTCGTTATTTGATAGAATTCACGTAAGTTCGTCTCATTCTTCTTCCCTTACCTTCCTCTATCCGTGTTGATGTTAAAATCATCGTCTTTCTCGCTTTTCAAATTTCCCGTCTTTCTCAAGATGAATTTTTATTCATCTTTTATGATCTATATGTAGGTGGTGACCTCCAAGATCCCGACAAAGACTATTACCTTATTGAAGAGGAGCTTGACCATTAGTAGAGACGCTTAAAGGTAACGGTGAAGGGTTACTCGATATCATTTACGTGTTTTACATGCTTTATATGCTAGAAATCGTGTTTAGAGTACGATTAGGAAGCCTAGAATTCATAGTATGATTAATAAATGTTGTTATATGATGATTGTTGATGATGTATATTGATTGTTGATAATTATTAGAATTGATTTATGAGAATTGAAATGGATTGAACATGTAAAGGAAGCTCACGGGTGAACTGGTGTTCCCTGCCGGTCGACCGGCCGCCGGTCTGCCAACCGGCTGGGAACACATCAGTAACATCATTGAAATTTTGGGAATTTTTGTATAGGGGGTTCTGAGCCGGTCCACCGACCGGCCTAGACTACATTCCTATGTTTTTCTATGATTTTGGATTTTTGCCTGTGTTCTGAGCCGGCCCACCGGCCGCCGGTCCCCTGACCGGCCAGGAACACGGCTGTGATCTTTTCCTTTAACTTCTAAAACTCGTAATTTATAATAGTTCGCATGATCCGTTTATCGTATAATTTTACGTAATGACTTATAATATTCATGTTTTGGATATATGATATTTTATTCGCTTGTATCACATGTTTCGTGACGGTTTTCGATATATCCCTCTTTTGAGTCGGTTTTACATATGTTATGAATTGAGCACTAATGATCATGTGCTTTGAACTCTCATTTCCCGGCTACACCTTATACTCGTTAGACTGGAATGTCGGAGCGATTGGGTGTATCCTTGATGCTTGTATGCATGTTTAGTGGGGATATGACGACGTTGTTAGGAGGTGAACGCAATGCGTTGATCGACCCGGCCGTCAAATGTTGTATACTTGCGAGGTGGTGTTATTGCATGTAGCGTACTAGCTTGACTTTTGAATATAGATCTCTTTCCGCCTCTTTCGTGAATTGATCTACCGAATTTGGGGTACTCGGCGTCTATGATTGACCGAGTCTTGGATGTGGAACGTCTTACCACATGTCGAATAGGAACATGTCTTATTCCGAGAGTCTGGCCAGGTTTAGACTAGGACCGTATTATTATCGTCGTCCTACCGAGAGGATTAGAGTCTTGGGTGTACGAAACGTCTTATCGTACATGGTTCCGGGAAACGTCTTATCCCGTGAACTTGTTTGTCTGGGTCATGAGTATACGAAACGTCTTATCGTATACGGTTCAGGGAAACATCTTATCCTGTGGACTTCCATTGGCTTGTCTTGCTATTGTACACGATGCTAGTGCGTTTCATTTACCGTGAGAGATGTCGTCATTGTGTCGTTGTGTTTGGATGGATGATTACATGAATGATTATATGATTGATCATTGAATGACTTGGCATGGTTTGTTTGTCAAGTCTCAATCTTATCAAACTTATACCGCTAACGGTGAGATGTAAGCCATAGTGAGCGTATTCGGTTGCCTAAGAGTGTCTTCCCCGAGTCTTTGTATAACATGATGGATTCGAAGTTGTACTTCATATGCTCTTATCATTATTTATCGAATTGCCTATCTATCCTTATCGTATCTCACATGTATATCTAAATATGCATGATTTTACTTTTGTATTTCCTTCTATGTACGTTTAATGTGATATGGCTGGGAGAACCCGGAGTTACTCCCCACTGACTGTGGCGTTCATGTTTTTCATGGATGAACAGGTTGCTTGATTGGATGGCTTTTTGCTTGTGGTATTTTGGGTTCGGGTGTGAGCTAGCGGGCGTTGTCCCTGGATGAAACACCTCTAGACGTTGATTAGCTAGTTGCTAATGACTTTGTTGTTGGTTAACATTTTGAGAGACTACGTCTCTTGTAGTATTTTATATTTGGTTTGTAATTACTGACATTCCTCGTATTTCTATCTTGCATGTATAAAAGTTTTAAAAACTTCATATTTCCGCTATATAATTCACATGCTTGTATGTTCTATATTTCCGCATTCGCGAGGGTTGTCACATGAGTGGTGGAGGTCGAGCCTCGTTATTGTTGTTTTCCGACATTCCGAATTAAAATAAGTTGTTCTACAAAATAAAAAATGAAAGAAATATCAACATTTATCGTTTTTAATATACATGTAAACATTTTAAACAAGTTTGACATTTATATAATGACCTCTACCCAATTACATAAATGATTCCAAGACCCAAGTCTTATATCAATTCGGGTTTATGTAAGCCACGGACTCCACGACCTTTATTAATATTACTTGGTGGGTTAACTCTTTAACCGATTCTACCATTAGAATTCTTGGTCGATGAAATACTTTATTGTCATCTTTAGCCCGGAACACATGGGCCACGGACCCTAATCTTTCCGTTGAGTTCAACCAAATTTTGATGCAATAACGATTTATTGCCCCACTTACCCAATGTAATAAGTTTAGCACCTCGGTGAGCCAAACCTACTTCCTTACGAAATTGGGATTCATGGGTTCTACTATTTGTTAAGGCTAAATCTCAATTAATAAAATAGAGGTCAAGTCAATTTATATTATCTATCTCCTTTTTACGTGAACTAAATAGGTGAACTAACGATAATTATAATTGACGCGGTCGATTGACTCGATAAAATGCATGTGTTGTTTAAGTGGCGATTTGGCATGCATGTAACATATAAATAAAATGCAAACATAATATAAATTTCTAGTACGGCCTTCCTAAAATAATAGAAAATAAAATTAACTATTACAAATTCGGAAACCAACTCCTTGGTCCCTTGAACTTCATTTGCACGCCTCCCAAGGACACCGTCTTCCTTTTGGAACGCCTTTCCAAATGGCACCGTCTTTAGGAAACTCCGGGATTACAAATGATATAATAAAATTACAACGCTCTTCTATTATACATTTGTAAAATAAAATGAAATGATACAATAAAAGTGATGCGAGATCACATTAAATTACAACCGAATTAATATTCCCATACATTTCGGGTAATATCGATTAAAAACTAAGGCCATACTAAGACAAATTACATAAATCAAAATGACTTTCATTCATTCAAAATGCAGCATAATTATATGTAAACTCATGCAATATTAATGTGCCAAATCGCCCTAATAACTTTATGTCGTATATAAACTCGGTTTTATGGAAATGCGTGATAATAACCAATTAAAACCACAAATTAATACTTAAATCAAATTTAAGCCCAAGTTAATTACCCTAACTGTTTAGGACTCAAAAATTAGTCTCCACTAATTATTTGACAATAATTCAACTCGGTTTTGCATTATTGCTCGGTTTTGACCCTTTTTAACATAACTTTTATGTAATAATTCCAAATTAAATTACAATAATTTATAAATTTGAAAAATAAAATTTTGGATATTCTGGAACATTTTCAGGAATATTTTCATGTTAAAATTTTGGTCAAAAATTTTCAAATCATTTTAGAGAAAAATATAGTTGCCATTAATCGATTTTATCAAAAAAAATACTAAAATCACACGAAAATTAATCTAATTAATTTTAAAATTATAAATCTGATATGTAGAATATTTATGCAACATATGATAATTCTCTCATACCAAAAATTTATTCTAGATATTTATGCCAAAATAATCACTATTTATGCCTTTTTAACTATTAAAAATCATAAATCATGCAAAATAAATCATATTTATCTCAAACTTTACATACAGTAGGTAAAATATGCATGTGATATCATACTAAAAGTTCATGGCGATATTCAAAATTTAACTATTTTTAGTCATTAAATGTTCATTTTACTCATTAAAATGGATTTATTTACCTAAAAATCATTAAATAAAGCAATAATCTTCCATAAATCATCCAAATGACCTAAAAAAATTTAAGGAGCAGAAGGTATTTCATGCTCAAAATTTCGTGACTTTATCATATAAATTACAAATTTTCTAGTTTTATTTTGTTACCATAACTCGTAAAAACTTCATAAAACCGATTGCATGCAACATCTTATGCTCTGATACCTGTTGTTAGGTTCATATACCTACTCATAAGACATTTATTATGAAATACTAATTAACTCTTTAATTAGTTTCAAGATCTAGTGCATGCAAAATAAATAACACAAAGTAGAGAAAGATATTGTTCCTCACATTGTTGTCTTGGACGAATAAATGGCACAAGAACAAGACTCCTTCTTGTTCTTGTTCTTGAGCTTAATGGTATATGGATGAACTTCCAAAAGCTCCAAGTATATGAACTCCCCTTTTGTTGCACCTAGACTTACCCTTAATCTCTTGAATATTGCTTTATTAGAACAACAAACAAGATCCCTTTAATATGAGTACTAGACACTTGAAATTTCTACCTTAGAAACTCAAGTTCAAGTTCAAATCACAAGTTCTATGAAACTTCTAAAGTTTCTAAGTGTGTAATGATTTTTAGTGAGATGTAGTATGTATTTTCTTATGAGATGTTCAAGTGAGTAAACAATAGGAAAATACCCCCTTATCTACCCACAAAGCCGGCACCATCATGGGAAGGATGGATCCCTTTTGCTTTTTGCCTTAACAAGGTGGTAGGGTGGCTATAGGTATTTAGGCGAGTAATGATTATGCCTAATCTTGATTAGAACAACATTAAAGCCTAAACACTACCCTACACACAAGCACAACCGGTTTTAACACTTAAAATGGAATCCATATTATATTTGTGATTTTGTCATTTGTCACACATACGACATGTGACATGTGACATGTTATCTTATAATAAAAATATGTATTTAACTAATTGTAATTATGATCAACCAATCATGCTTATCTCAAATGTTTCATAAACATTAAGCATTCTAATATAACAATTATATTATTGAATCTTATTTAATCATATTACAATAAGATAAATTTCTCACTCGTAAACTCGTTCTGTTTAAGGGATTAATTAATCTGTATCATTATACAATTAATTAATATTCTTGATTAGGGAATCGTCCTTTCGGTGTGACCTCAAGGGATCAACTAATCACCACCGCCATACGACAGTAATGTCAAACTCTAGTAAGCCAATCATTACCGATAAATGTAAATCAGTTGACTATAATGTTAGTCATCCCTTTGTATTCTCGTTAATGAGATTTAATTAAGTGATCACACCATTGTTGAGGACACTCACTCCAACGATTTGTTGGACCTATTTTATAGTTTTGATAATGACATGTGTTTTCTTGATAATGTGCTTTATTTGATTTATCATATGCATGTAATTGTGTGTTTTAGTCTTATCATAGCTAATAACAATTACAAGAAAGAAGATCAAAGTTATAAGAACTTCAAGCATAACTTTGACAAGTTATGTGAGACAAAGTTATAATAACTTCAGGAATAACATTGGAAGTTCATAGCTACCTTGCTTATAACTTTAAAGAAACAATTCAAGCAAGATCTACCTCAAATAACACAATACTCAAGATGGAGGGTCTTTGTGATCAAGATGAAGAGATGATCCGTATACTGAATATCTTTGTGAAGATTAGATAGTATAGGTCGTCATTCGGTAACTATTCCATTTGAGTGATTTTAAGTTTGTAAGATTAGATAGTATAAGTCGTCATTCGGTAACTATTTTTAAGTTTGTAAAGTCCGTATACTGAAGATCTTTGTGAAGAGTTGATGCATGATTTTGGAAATAAATATTTTTCAATGTTTTCAAAAAGAGAAAGAGTATTTTTATATTTATCAAAACTTTTAATAGAGGATGTATTTATGAGATTCTATTGGTTAGTAATACAACTTATGGGTTGTCATGCTACCTAGGGTTTCTACTATATTCTATCTCAATTCGTTGTTAACCTAATAAGCCCACCTAGGGTTTGTGCCACCTAGGGTTACGTGTAAACCAAGGATTGTGCCTCCTAGGGTTGCGTGCTCCTAGGGTTTCGTGGAGATAGGGATTTCGGCCACCTTAGGTTGTTTTCCTTGTTTACCTTAACCTAGGATTCGAATTGATCTTTACAATAATATTTAGAGATATTAAAAATAAATATATTTCTAAAAGATAAAGCAAATAATATTTTGAGATATTAAAGATAAATATCTTCCTTAATTATTAAGCTAGGGTTTTAGATTTTTATCTCCTATGCTTCTATTATAAATACGTCTTCTATCTCAATCCTTCCACAACGACGTTTGATACACATTGAGAGATTTTTTTACAAATCGATTTTGAACAAACCTTGAGCAAAATATTTATTATTTTTAGTGTTTGTTTTTCGAAAAGAGTCGTGCATCAATCTTTGTCAATCGCTCACGTGAAATACGTTATTAGATAATAGTACATCACATAATCTTACTTATTCTTTAACGAGAATCTGTGGGGGGAGTTATATTGTACTTTCTTATTAACGTAAGATAGTATAGAGTATTTAGCGATACTCAACTTGAGTTATAATCATAGTTGATTATACGAGTGGGTTGATAATTTTTGTAATCCGGAGAAAAGTACTAAAGATTATTAATCGAGAATAGTGGACGTAGGTTTCGACTTGTGAAACTAAACCACTTCGAAAATCCGTGTGCCTCTCTTTACTTTCTTTATTTTCGTTATTTCGTTACTAGTGCTTACTTTGATTAATTAATTAGTTGATTTTAATCTATAAGATCAAATAATTAATTACATATCATATAAATCGAAAAAGAGGGGCTAGTTTTTAAGACTCAATTCACTCCCTTCCCCCTCTTTCGTATTCGATCAATAGACTCTACATCGATATTTTGGATGAGTTCTGCCCTTTTGTTACTGTAACAAGCTCTGCCAATTACGCAAGACTAATGCTATACAAACAAAATACTTTTGTGACCGTATATGCTAAGCGTACATCTGTCGAATTCGTAGATGCTGAACGAGGGTGATAAGAAATGGAATGGAGTGGGAGGTTCTGTGGTGTTAGATCTATGTTATCTCTGTCACTCACCTAAATGAATGAAAGGATTATCCCGAAAGACATGGATATAAAGTAACTGTGAGTCGATTCGTTTGAGATTTGTGAAAAGATGACTACTTGAGAGGTTTTGTTTTGTTTGTAGTTGGAGAGATTTTCTTTGGTTTTGTCTTGTGCATTTTAGAAAATGCTCGAAACTTTTGTTGGTTGTTTTTGGGGTTTTAAAGTCGACGTTGGACTATTTTTGGTTTGAAGTCGTTGTTGTACTGTTTTTTGGCTTGAAGTCGTTGTTGTACTACTTTTTTTTGTATGGGAGTCGTTTTCGGACTGTTTCTTGTGTTTTTTTCGACACTTTGTTGGATTGACAGGATTTGTTTGACTCTTGTTTGTCTTTGTCTCGTGAATTTTTGAATCTTTGAGACTTTTGCTTTGGGATTGTTGGGAGTTCTTTTGTTTTTTGTTTTGGTTTTGGTTTTGAATTTGTGAGTGTTTTAGGCACGATTGCACTAAAAAATTGTTTTGAACCTCCGCTGAGGGTGTCAAAATGTTTGGCAAATTCTGGTAGTCATATCGTATCTGACGAATGAGGTAGAAAGATGGGGTCTCCAAACCTAACGGCCACCTAGAGTCACGGCGATCAAGGAATTTTCACACCACAAGATATGGACAAGGTGGTAAATGCACACCCTCGTTAAGGCTTATTCTAAGAGGTCGAGTGATCTACACTAAAGAGATACGACCTATAGTGTTTCAAGTCTGTTCCACTAGTTAAGTGTAAAAAAAGAGAACACGTGACTAATAAAAAGTACATGTGCTTATTTTTAACTCAAAGAGGACTAGGATGGTCCTATTATTTAACAAATAGCAAATACAAATGGATGCTGGGGTAACCCGAAGCTATGTTACTATTTGATACCGAGCTAGGAGAAATAGTGCGATGGGATGACAGCAGAAGAAGACCCTCTAGAGACTTCAAACTCAGACTTTGACTCGGAGTCCGACTCCGACTCAGACTCGAATTCGGCTTGAGTATTCTTATGGGCAGTAGAGCCTTATATGGGAATATATCCGTGTACATCCCTTTAATCTTACATGATTATAATGAAATTATGATTTATATGATTAACCGGTCATAAACGAAATTGCATACTAAACAAAGGGATTAGGAATAACCTTTAGTCCTCGTAAATTCGGCCTAAGAAGAGATATCAAAGTAGATATCCTCCTAATCGTAGCACCCAAGACTGATCGAGATATGCCCTTGTAATTGCTAGAAAAATTAGAGATAAAAGAGTTTGTATCTTTTTCTTTTGAGATGTGAAATTGATGATGAATAATTAGAGTGTTAGAATGAGTAAAAACTCTTCCCATATACTCCCTATCACACGGCACACATAGGAGAAAAATAAGGGATATTTTTCTCTTGTTTTGTTACCATTTTGACCGAAATTTCAAGGAGTAATCTAGACTCTTTTTCGGTTAAATTCGCTTCCATTTAATATAATGTTATACATATTATATTTGTCTAATATGTTGTCATACATTAATAAGGTCCATTACAACATTTTGCAGTGGATATATTAATATAACAATTATAATGACAATCGTATAATATATACTTTAATTTATAAATATCGTTATATTTATAATCCTGCTAATTATAGATAACGGTTTATGTTTAATTACGAATTAACATTTTAATTCGTTTAAGCTCACATTATATACTACAATTAAATATAATATTTTATATTTAATTACGAATTAGATTTAATTCGTCTTAGCTAACATTATTTAATCAGTATTAAATAATTATATCATCATCACATTGACTAACTTTTTAGTCAAAAACACTGACTAACCTTTTAGTCATTTAATAAGGCATCAATATGATTATTTTTCTCAAATAATCACATCTCTCAATCACATCCTTTAGGTGTGACTTTTAGGGACCAGTTGATCACCGCCATCTGCATGACAATAACGTCAAACTTATCTAGCAAGCCAACCGTTATGATAAACGTTAATCAAATTACAATACAAAGTATACCCTGTGAACCTACAGAGATTTATTTATGTTATTGCACTAACTGTGGAAGACACTGGCTCCAACAATCTCGCACGTGTCCGTACAAGTGTATGTGCGATAACCGATTCTCATATCCATAATAAATTTCTCCCACTCAATGTAAAACAATTTGCAAAGTCCGTATTCACAAAGGTCGTATTTTACAAGTGATCTGTATTAAGAGTGGTTTCCCCGACTAGAGAGTAACTTAACAGATAAAGGAATCTTCATTCGAGCATGGCCATGCATTTCAGTTACAGCTCCTCGAGTGGCCCTGAGAAATATCATATCCTGATAAAGGTTGGATATTTTCTTCAACTCGAATTTTGCAGATACAAGCGCAGTATGAAATGACCCAGTGAAAATCTACTTAGCCTCCTGTTACGGTCGACAATGAGAAAGAAACCAAAGTCACCCAAAAACTGCCTTTATCTCAAGAGACAGTCGATAGTCAAAAGAATCGACTCTAGGAACACTATGGATGTCCTATCCACGACCTGGCACCTAATGTTCTGAAACATTTAGGACTCCATAACGTCGTCACAAAATGTCTTGCGCAGTATCATTATAACCCGCATCTGTGATCGATCAGTCAACTGTTTGACTTATGGCTCGTTGAACCCACCATCAATCGACTTCACAGAATAATTGCCAGAGGTATCAGCTCATGTAGGCGATTACGGACCAAAACAAAATATAATATAATTCGGTTCACTTTGTGGTGTTGAATGTTGTCAGTACAACCCACATGAAAAACAAAATATAAAACAAAACGATGATTTCATAGATAGTTTTATGAAAAAGATACAAGTGTCTAATCCATATAAAACAACTAATACAACTCAGGAACACGTTTGAATCCCATGGAAATAACGTGCCCTTCATGCTTATCATATCTCAATGGTTTAGTGAGAGGATCTGCGACGTTATCATCCGTAGCAATCTTGTCTATCACTATCTCCCTTTGCTCCACGTACTCTCGGATCATGTGAGCCTTCCGTTGTACATGCCTAGACTTGTTGCTGGACTTAGGCTCCTTAGCCTGGAAGATGGCACCACTATTATCACAATAGATGGTGATCGGGTCATCCGAACTAGGAACTACGGTTAGTCCCTGTAAGAACTGACGCATCCATATAGCTTCCTTCGCAGCCTCTGAAGCGGCATAGTACTCTGACTCAGTCGTAGAATCTGCTATAACATTTTGTTTGGAGCTTTTCCAGCTGACCGCAGCGCCATTAAGAGTAAAAACGAATCCAGACTGAGATTTCGAGTCATCTCGATCCGTTTGGAAGCTAGCATCTACGTAACCGGTTGCGCATAGCTCAGTGTCACCTCCATAAGTCAATACCCAATCCTTAGTCCTCCGTAGGTACTTAAGGATATTCTTAACAGCTATCCAGTGTGGTTCACCTGGATTGCCTTGGTAACGACTTGTCATACTCAATGCATATGCCACGTCTGGACGTGTGCATATCATGGCATACATGATCGATCCTATAGCTGATGCATAAGGAATCCGACTCATGCGCTCGACCTCTTCCGATGTCTTTGGTGCCTGAGCTTTACTCAAATGCATCCCAGAGACCATTGGAAGGTTCCCCTTCTTGGAGTTGGTCATGCTGAACCTCTCAAGAATCTTATCTATAGAAGACTCCTGACTGAGGGATAACATCCGTCGTGATCTATCTCTGTAGATACGGATCCCCAAAATTCTTTGTGCTTCACCCAGATCTTTCATCTGGAAATGGTTCTTTAACCAAACTTTTACTGAAGTTAAGAGAGGTATGTCATTCCCAATCAAGAGTATGTCATCAACATACAATATTAGGAAGACAATCTTGCTCCCACTCGACTTGATATATAAGCATGGTTCCTCGACCGATCGAGTAAATCCATTCTCTTTTATCACCTGGTCGGAACGTATGCTTCCAACTCCGAGAAGCTTGCTTAAGGTCCCATAAATGGAACGCTTAACCTTTGCATACCTTCTTAGGATTTTTAGGATCAATGAAACCTTCGGGTTGTACCATGTACAACTCCTCCTCCAAATAACCGTTTAAGAAGGCGGTTTTCACATCCATTTGCCAAATTTCATAGTCATGAAAAGCGACAATCACTAAGATTATCCGAATGGAACGCAGCATAACTACGGGTGCAATAATTTCATCATAGTGCAATCCTTGCACTTGAGTGAAACCCTTTGCCACTAGTCGTGCCTTGTATGTATCTGGTTGTCCTTCTATAGAATGCTTTATTTTATAAAGCCATTTGCACTGAAGAGGCCGAACCTTATCAGGTAAATCAACCAGATCCCATACGTTATTCTCATACATAGAGTCCATCTCGGATTGCATGGCTTCAAGCCATAGCTTAGAGTCGGAACAGGTCATGGCACCTTTATAGGTAGCGGGTTCGTTACTCTCTAGGAGTAAAACGTCATCTCTCCCATTCTCCTCGACCATACCAATGTATCTGTCTGGATGAATGGAGACTCTACCCGACCTTCTAGGTTCCTCAGAATATTTACCGCAGCCGATGATGAAGGAACAGTTTCGCCTCCATATGGTTTGCTCGGTTGTTTGTTCTTGATCTCCGACAGATCGAAGGTTCCCTTACTTGGTCCTATTCTCGAGAATTCTTTCTCTAGCGTCGCACGTAGCCGCAAACAAAAACTCGATGTTCGTAGCGATAAAAGTAATGACCAAACATCCCTTTTGGATAACCAATAAGTATGTCTTGACCGATCGTGGGCCGACTTATCGTCATGGTCCTCTCACCTTTACATATCCTCACAGCCCCAAACCCGAATAAAGGACAAGTTAGGGACTGTTCCCTTCCATAATTCATATGGAGTCTTGTCTACAGCTTTAGACGGACTTCGGTTAAGTATTAAAGCAGCTGACAAAAGAGCATAACCCTACAATGAGTCAGGTACAACCGTGTGACTCATCATGGATCGAACCATATCAAGTAATGTTCGATTTCTCCGTTCGGACACACCATTCAATTGTGTTGTTCCAGGTGGAGTTAACTGTAGTACTACACCACAGTCTTTAAGGTGTCGATCAAACTCCTTCGAAAGATATTCGCCACCACGATCTGAACGTAGTGCTTTAATCTTTCTATCCAGCTGGTTTTCAACCTTATTCTGGAATTTCTTGAACTTGTCAAAGGACTCACTTTTATGCTTCATCAAGTAGACATAACCATATCTACTCAAATCGTCCGTGAAAGTGATAAAATATCTATAGCCATCTCTAGCGTTGATTGACATAGGTCCACACACATCAGTATGTATGAGTCCTAATAGGTCAGCAGCGCGCATTCCAACACCTTTGAAGGAATTCGAGTCATTTTGCCTATGAGACATGATTCACACGTGCCAAAAGATTCATAGTCAAATGGGGAGATAGTTCCATTATCAATGAGCTTTTTCACGCGTTTTTCATTTATGTGTCCCATATGGCAATGCCATAGATAGGTTTGATCTTTGTCACCAACCTTTGCTTTCTTATTACTCACATGCATTATATCTGTGGTTTGATCTAAAACATATATTCCATTCATGGAAACAGCTTTACCATAAATCATATCGTTTAAAGAGAAAATACAGCTATTATCCTTTATTAAAAACGAAAAACCGTCCTTATCAAGTACGGAAACAGAAATAATGTTTTTCGACAATCTGGGTACTTAGTAACAATTATTCAGCTATAACTCAAAACCACTAGGGAGTTGGATTACATATGTTCCCACTGAAACGGCAGCAACTCTAGCTCCATTCCCCACTCGCAGGTCCACATCACCCTTTGCGAGAGTTGTGATGCTTCTTAGGCCCTGCAAATGATTACACATATGAGAACCACAACCAGTATCTAGTACCCAAGTTCCGAAACTTGCATGGTTAATCTCCATCATATGAATAAAAGATGACGTACCAACAGGAGTGACGCGGCCTGATTTTACGTCTTCAGCATACACGGGACAGTTCCGCCTCCAATGCCCAGTCTTGTGGCAATGGTGGCACTCCATGTTTTCCTTGCTCTTTGTCTTGCCTTGTGAGCTACCGCTAGTCTCACCAGGCCCACTCTTGAACTTTCCTGGCTTTTTGAACTTCGGCTTTCCTACAGCTAGGTCAGCCCGAGCCTTTCCTTTACCTTTACCCTTGTTGCCAATCATAAGAACGTCCTGCTTCAAGCTCCCACTCAATTTCAGATCACTCTCGGTCTGTACGAGAAGTGAGTGGAGCTGATGAAGACTTTTCTTCATATCATTCATATAGTAATTTGCCCTGAAAAGGGCAAAACCATCATGAAGTGAATGAAGCACTCGATCAATGAGTATCTTCTCATCGATTTTGCAACCAAGAGCCTCCAGCTTCCCGACATTCTCGATCATAGCAAGAATGTATGGGCTAACCGCTTGGCCCTTCTGGAGTTTCGCCTCAAAGAAGCGACAGGTATACTCATAGCTAACGATCCTCGGAGCTTTCGAGAACTCGTTAAAGAGAGTGGTGAAAATCTTGTTTGCACCCTGGGCAATGAATCGCTTTTGCAAATTTGATTCCATTGAAATCATGAGTACGTTCTTTATCGCACCCGCTTTCATTACGAAATCACTATAAGCAAGTGATTCATTTGCTCCTGCATTGGGGCCTGGGTTAGTCGGTAGTGGCTCAGTCAAGTACTTGAGCTTACCGTCAGCAATGGCAGCATTCCGTAATGCCGCCTCCCAGTCCGCAAAATTGGACCCATCATTCTTCAGTTGCGTGGACTGATTCATGTTGTCCATAAAGATCTTTAGCCAGGACTCGCGAGCGAGTGTAGCACTTGGCATTGGGTCGTCTGTACTTCCAGCCATTTGTTATTTAGCAGTTATATCTTTATATAACGGATTCAAGAAACTCTGAAAAGAAGAAAAAATATTATAAGAATTCATCGTTTTAAAATTAAGTCTTAATGCAAAAACTGTTTAATGCGATGACTCATGCATTTATACAATTGACCTCCCTCAAGAATTATATAAATGATCCCAAGACTCAATTTCTGTAAATTGATAAGCCAACCTCTTGGCTAATTCTACCTTTAGAATTCTCGGTCGATAAATTTCTGTAAATTCTATCTTTTAGTCCATTATAATCCCGAGATATTACTCTGACTACAACGTTGAGGTAAAATAGGTCAACACTCACTACTTACCCAACGTAGAAGGGGTCATATTATGACTTCCGACGAAGAAGGGGTTCATAGTAGTTTTTCCTATAAAGACTAGTCTCAATTTTCATTTTAGAGGAAGATCCCATCATCTTAAATTTAATTCATTTTAAGTGAACAAATTTCTAGCATTTCGTGAATGATTTAGACTAAGGTGATGGCCCTATGATGAAAATTCAAACTATATGAATCATTTTTCATGCAATTTATGTAACACCCGGAAATGTACCCTATTTTTGTAGTAGAAATATTTTACGAAGGCTTTTCAGTAAATTTAAGTTTTTAAATTAGAATTTTAAGTTCCGAGTTGAATTTAGAATTTCCGAGTTCGTATTTGGAATTTCTGCGAGATTTCATGAAAATCCCGTCTTAAGTCGAGTTTGACTTTTTCTTGACTTTTGAGTCGGGTTTGACTTTCTCGACTTTGAAACCGTCTTTGACTTTTTCCTCCATAACTCACACTACTCCTTCCCTTAACCTAATATTTCATTCAACACAAAATCAAGCACAAAACCCTTTCTTCTACCTTAAGAAACTTTCCCTCTTTGAATATCGATCTTTGATTCGTCTTAACTTCTTCGTTACTTGATAGAATTTACGTAAGTTTATCTTATTCTTCCTTCCGTACCTTCCTCTATCCGTATTGATATTAAAATCATCGTCTTTCTCGCTTTTCAAATCTTCCGTCTTTCTCAAGATGAACTTTATTCATCTTTTTGCGATCTATTTGTAGGTGGTGACCTCCAAGATCCCGACAAAGACTATTTCCTTATAGAAGAGGAGCTTGACGATTAGTGAAGTCGCTTAAAGGTAACGGTGAAGGGTTACTCGGTATCATTTACGTGTTTTACATGTTTATATGCTAGAAAATCGTATTAGATTACGATTAGGAAGATTAGAAATCATGCTATGATTAATGAATGATGTTATATGATGAATGTTGATGATATATAATGATTGATGATGATTATTTGAAGTATATATGAGAATTGAAATGAATTGGTTAAGTGAAAGGGGCTCTCGGGTGAACTGGTGCTCCCAGCCGGTTGACCGGCCGCCGGTCTGACCACCGGCTGGGAACACATCAGTAACATTTTTGGGAAACTTGGTTTTTGCATGATGAGGTGCTCCAGGCCGGCCCACCAGCCACCGGTCCATCCACCGGCCTGGAACACATCAGTAAGTGATGTTGGATTTTTGGTATGGTGCTCTGTGCCGGTCCACCGGCCGCCGGTCGTCTGACCGGCCCAGACCCCATTTCTCTGTTTTTGGGTTTTGCCTTGTGTTCTGAGCCGGCCCACCGGCCACCGGTCTCCTGCCCGGCCTGGAACACGGCTGTATATTTTTCCTATAAATTCTAAAACTCGTAATTTATAATAGTTCGCATGATCCGTTTATCGTATAATTTTACGTAGTGACTTATAATATTCATGTTTTGAATATATGATATTTCATTCGCTTGTATCACATGTTTTGTGACGGTTTTTGATATGTACCCACTTTGAGTCGGTTTTACAAATGTTACGGTTTGAGCACTATTTTGTCTTGTGCTTTGTATTCTCATTCCCTTGGCTACCTTCCCGTTCGTAAGGCTGGAATGTCGGAACGGAGAGGTATCCTACTGCTTAAATGCATGTGTTAGTGGGCATACGACGACGTTGTTGGGAGTTGAACGCTATGCGTTGATCGACCCTGCCGTCAAATGTTGTAACTTGCGAGGTGGTTGTTATTTGCATGTAGCGTACCGCTTGTTATGAGGCTTGTGCTCTTTTCCGCCTCTTTCGTGAATTGATCTAACCCGAATTTGGGGGGGTACTCGCGTTTATTTTTGGGGGTAAGACGAGTCTTTTGTGGATGCGAACGTCTTTTATCGCATGTCGAATCGGAACACGTTTATTCCAAGATCCTGGCCAGGTTTAGACTAGGACCGGATATTTATTATCGTCGTGCTACCAGGAGGAAATTAGTCTACATACGCGAAATGCTTTATCGTGTATGCTTTCAGGGAAATGCTTTATCCCGTGGATGCCTTTTAATCATACTTGCCATGTACACGATGCTCGTGCGTTTCATTTACCGTGAGAGATGTCGTCTTTGTGTCGTCTTTGAATGCGTGATTTCATGATATTGTTCATGGTCATTGTATGATTGGACACCGTCAATGTCTTGGTTCGTTAATGGATGATAATATGTTGGATGTACTGTAATCATCGCATGACTTGACTGGTTTGTCTGTAGAGTCTCACTCTTATCAATCTTATACCGCTAACGGTGAGATGCAAGCCCTAGTGAGCGTATTCGATTGCCTAAGAGTGTCTTTCCCGAGTCTTTGAATAACATGATGGTTACGGATTTGATTTCCACATGATCTTATCATTTTCTATAGAATTGCCTATTTATTCTTATCGCAACTCACATGTATATATATATATGCATGCTTTACTTTCGTATTACCTTATATGTACGTTTGATGTAATATGGCTGGGAGAACCCGGAGTTACTCCCCACTGACTGTGGCATTCATGTTTTTCATGGATGAACAGGTTGCTTGCTATGGATGACTTTTTGGATATGATATTTTGGGGTTCGGGTGTGAGCTAGCGGGCGTTGTCCCTGGAAGTTCACCTCTAGACGATAGTAGCTAGTTTTGGTTAAACACTTGTTCTTTGCTAACATTTTAAGAGACCCCGTCTCTTTATTGTATATTCCGTACTTAGTTTGTAATATTTTGACACACCTCGTGTTATATATATCTTGCATGTTTAAAAGTTTTTAAAATACCGTATTTCCGCATATTATTTCACATGGTTGTATGTTTTATATTTCCGCATTCGCGAGGGTTGTCACAATTTAGGTGGTTTGGTTTAGGCGGAATATGATGCAATAATTTAACATGTGAATGAAAAGCAAAAGAATGGAAAAATACGTAAACTATTACAACGGTCCTAGTGTGGCCTATCTACAAAAATGAATAGTAAATACAAGTTTGGAATCCATCCTAATGGACCCGAGAAGCTTGACTTTGTCTCATCTTGGTCCATGTAGCGGGAGTGAGCATCCGATCTCCATCTTTAGTCTTCTTAAATTACATTTTCAAAATTACAAAATAAACCTATTTACATTCTAATTCCAAAAACATAATTAAAAGAAATAAAAGGAGATTCGAGATCTCATAAATACATCCAAACCATGTTTCCATCATTACGAAAACATGATTAACTAAGGCCACACTAGGTATTACATTTTTAATCCACTATAAAAATACGTAAATAAATTCATTCATTCATTCAACATAAATAAAATTGCATCAACTAAATAAATTAATTATACAAAACATAATTCATTAATTATGTTGATTAATTATCCAAACCACCATTTTATACGATCAAAATTATGTGACAATTCCTTAATTGCCCACAACAATTTTAATCTTCATAGTCCATTTTATTTTAAACGTTTTTAAAATAATCGGGCATCATTATTGTGAACCTTTTCACAATAACAAACAAACATTATCTTTATAATGCCCAAAAAAAAAACAAACAAAAATTTTTATTTTTTTTCTAACTGTTCACTGTTCACGTGAACAGTACCAGTCCCAAAAATTTTTTTTTTCTTTTTCTCACGGTTTAAGCAAAAAACGAAAAAAAAACAATAAAAAATTTAAAAAAAACTTGCTGCTTATAGCAATCAAAAAAATAGAAGAAATTTTTTTTTTTATTTTGTACAGTAGCAGCACCAAAAATTGGAACGGTTTTAAGAGGATTATGCTTATATTAAGTAGATCGGTGCAAACAAAACAATGCCTAATCGTTATTGAACATTGATACACATAGATGATTCAAATTAACCTTTTAATATGAACATCTAAAACAATTTATACCAAAAATATATAGCACAAAAATTGATGTTCATAAACATCCAATACAATTCCATTTACATTCTAATTTAATCCTTATTAAATTAAAATATCAACAAATTCATATATTATCATCTTTAACAGATTAAAACAATAATATGAATGAATCTTTAATGGAACCCTAAAAAAAATCATCACGGCAAAAATAAAAAAATAAAACCGTGAGTTTGATTTTTTTTAAAAAAATTTCGATTTTTTTTTTCAATAATCATACAATTTAATATTTATGAAAATCACATAAAATAATTTCATAGCCCTAAGGCTCTGATACCACTTGTGGGAATATATCCGTGTACATCCCTTTAATCTTAAAGGATTATAATGAAATTATGATTTATATGATTAACAGGTCATAAACGAAATTGCATAATAAACAAAGGGATTAGGAATAACCTTTAGTCCTCGTAAATTCGGCCTATGAACAGATATCAAAGTAGATATCCTCCTAATCATAGCACCCAAGACTGATCGAGATATGCCCTTGTAATTGCTAGAAAAATTAGAGAGAAAAGAGTATGTATCTTTTTCTTTTGAGATGTGAAATTGATGATGAATAATTAGAGTGTTAGAATGAGTAAAAACTCTTCCCATATACTCCCTATCACACGGCACACATAGGAGAAAAATAAGGGATATTTTTCTCTTGTTTTGTTACCATTTTGACCGAAATTTCAAGGAGTAATCTAGACTCTTTTTCGGTTAAATTCGCTTCCATTTAATATAATGTTATACATATTATATTTGTCTAATATGTTGTCATACATTAATAAGGTCCATTACAACATTTTGCTGTGGATATATTAATATAACAATTATTATGACAATCGTATAATATATACTTCAATTTATAAATATCGGTATATTTATAATCCTGCTAATTAAATATAACGGTTTATGTTTAATTACGAATTAACATTTTAATTCGTTTAAGCTCACATTATATACTACAATTAAATATAACATTTTATATTTAATTACGAATTAGATTTAATTCGTCTTAGCTAACATTATTTAATCAGTATTAAATTATTATATCATCATCACATTGACTAACTTTTTAGTCAAAAACACTGACTAACCTTTTAGTCATTTAATAAGGCATCAATATGATTATTTTCTCAAATAATCACATCTCTCAATCACATCCTTTAGGTGTGACTTTTAAGGACCAGTTGATCACTGCCATCTGTATGACAATAACGTCAAACTTATCTAGCAAGCCAACCGTTATCGATAAACGTTAATCAAATGATTACAATACAAAGTATAACCTCTGAACCTACAGAGATTTATTTATGTTATTGCACTAACTGTGGAGGACACTGGCTCCAACACCTTCCATCTATGATGCAGAAGTTATTCAGTTTGGTATTCGTTTCTTGTTCCATGTTTGTCATTACCCTTGTTGACTCGAACCTTCACTGATGCCATGCCTTTGTTGCACCACTGACGAAAGTAGCGTCCCACTCACATCTGGGTAATCTGTATCCTACCATCAAGTCCTTACAAGCACCAACCCTGAATGCTGATGACGACTCATCTGTGCCACTAAGAGTTATGGGTTCACAGGGATTCCTGATGAAATCCAGATACCGTGCAGCTAACCTTTTTCGGGCTTCTTTCTTGTTGTATCTTGATGTACCCAGGCTGGAGCCTTTGTTCCTTCATGAACTGGTTCATTGCTTCATCCTTTGATCTCTCTTCCTCAATCTTTTGGAGCTTGACCAAGGTTGCCTCTTTGGAAGGTACTTATTGGGAACGTTCTTGAAAGTAGAATAGTCACTCATCCTGTAGACTCAATTGAATTTGGGTATTTCTTCTTGAACCAGTGGCGCGATTGCATTTTTGGTGAGACATATATCATCTTTTTTATTGTTTACATTCTTGCTAACCTCATTCTTGATTTGAAGAACGTACGGAGGACAATCAATAGCGAAATCTTCGATTCGAACTTCGTTTTTAGCTTGAAAGAGATATGTGAAATAATCCACGTAGACCGTCCCGACATAAAACCCGGTGAGATGGCAAATGGGTTGGATTAAATAGATATGTCAACCTTTTTTTCGTTATGTGTTTTGACGTAAGACAAATTATAAGGAGATCTACTTACACCTAAGTGAGAGTGGGTATAGATGTACCAGTCATCGGAGGCTCTACCTTTCAATTATTGTAGGTTGCCAAATGTCGAGATAAAGCTTACTCATTTCAAAATTCATCCCTTATATATTATGTCCAAGACTTCCCCATGCATGTAAAACTCCGTCGATGTAACAACCCGAAATATACCCGATTTTTCTAGTAAAAATATTTACTAACACTTTTCAGTAGAACTTAAGTTTTTAAAATAGGAATTTTTGTTCCGAGTCTTATTTTGAAATTCCGCGTTCGTATTTGGAATTTCTGAGAGATTTCATGAAAAGACCGTTTTAGTCATCTTTGACTTTTCTTGACTTTTAAGTCGTCTTTGACTTTTCCTTGACTTTTAAAGTCGTCATTGACTTTTTCTTGACTTTTAAGTCGTCCTAAACTTTTCTTGACTTTTAAGTCATCTTCGACTTTTCTCGACTTTTCAGTCAACTTTGACTTCCGTTGACTTTTTCCCGACTCGCCTCATAAGTTTGAGGACCGAAATTTTATTAAAAAAAATAATATTTTTGATTTATTTTTATTTAGATTTATTAAGATTTATCATAATTTAATATAATTATTTTGAATTTATTCGGAATTTAAAGAATAACGTTTACGGTTTTAACCGAACGTCATTTAACTATTCCTGACTCATCGTAAAGCGCGAAACAAAATCGAAACTCGACTTTGGCATGAGTCACACGCGCGTGTCATCGTTTTCCACTCACATTAGATATTTTAATTATTTTGATTAAACTAATAATAATATCTAGATATTTATTTACTTTATCGATCAGTTAACGAAAATTACGCAAATCGTTTACAAAACTGACCCGATATCACCCATACCACACGGTTTTTCTTCCTCTCTTAGCCTTGATATTTTATTTCTTTTCATTATAATAACATAATATCTTGATATTTAATTCAATTAACTTAATATCTAATTAATTACGGTAATATAATTATTATACCGGGTCAATTCCATAACCACAATTTCAAAACCCAACTCACTAGTTTGCTCTATATTACACGACACTCCTCACTCCACTTTACTCACAAACAACTTTTCATCTTACAATAAATCAAATAAAGATCAAAACCTCACTTTATTTAATCGTTCTTCGTGTTCTTCGTCGTTCATCATTTGTTCTTCATCGTTCTTGAGCAAAACCTTCATAAAATCTTCGTTTCTTAATTTAAATCCATCCTAATTTATATTTCTAGACTCTCCTCTTCGCTCCTCAT
The DNA here is from genome assembly GCA_022085475.1 of Heliosperma pusillum. Classification (NCBI taxonomy): domain Eukaryota; kingdom Viridiplantae; phylum Streptophyta; class Magnoliopsida; order Caryophyllales; family Caryophyllaceae; genus Heliosperma; species Heliosperma pusillum. Next base: position 25,485 of record JAIUZE010075344.1, read on the forward strand.
CTTCACGTACGGTTATATTTCAATTCCGTCAAGATCATTTTCAACACTTTAATTATGGAAATTCATATTTTAAGTTCTAATAATGTTTTCTTGTTATTTCTTATAGGGGAAGATTTTGAAGACGAGTTTGGAGACTCGTATATATTGGGTGAAGATTAGTAGGAGGGTTTCTTAATTATTACTTATTCTTATTATTTTGGTGCTAAGTGGTTTGCTAGCTAAGGTAACGATTCCGAGTTACTCGACGGATAAATGTTACATAGCTTTGGTTACTTTAGTTTTTGGTTCATCTTTAGTTTTTGTTCATATGATTATGGTTTTATGATTTTAGTTAGTAACATGATAAGTGGTTGATTTTATTATGTTGTAGGAATTTATGAATATGTTGGTGTCCTTGTTATATTTTTATGATTTCTTCATGATGATGATTGTTGCATGTTGGATGGTTAAATTGGATGTTTAAAAATGGATGTTAGTAATTAAAAACATGTTAGAATTAATTTGGAAATTTGGGGTTGTTGTTTGGTGGTGGCCGAATTGGTGGCTGGAAAACCGGTCCAAACCAGGCCGGTCCAGGCCGGTTCAGACCGGTCTGGGTTGGTCCATGGTGGGTCCGGGTTTTGGTCTTTGGGTGGTGTCAATGGTTGATTGTTTAATTGTTGTTTTGACGGGTTTTAATTAAGTTAAGCATGCGGGAAATAATTAGAAACGGTTTTTAGTAAAACCGTTAAAAAGGCCAAAACAGTCCATTTTGCCAAAACAGGCCGTGAGGCCCAAATCAGGCCCATGTGGGTCCGGTCCAACTCAGCCTTGAGGGGTCCCACTTGGGACTTGTGACGGTTTTTTGAGGTATTCGTCTTTTTAAATCGCGTTTTGTAATAATTAGCAGCGGAAATATTAATTAAGTAAAATATTTAATTAAAAGGTTTTTTCATTAAATTATTATTTCTACATGTTAGAAATTATAACTAAGACAGACCGTAGTTTAAAACTTTAATTTCTTTTAGTCCAACGGTTTTTGGGTCTAATATGGAGAGTATTCCACATGTTAGAAGTAGTAATAAAATAACATGTATGAATATGTTGATTCTATGTCTATGTGATAAAGACTCTGCTTCTAGCCGGTTTGATCCAACGGGTTTGGTCAAACTAAGATCTAGTCAGCCCCGATTTGACTGATGACCCGTCGCGGGACTCGGGTCGGGGATTTGTCTTCAAGTAATGTTTTATTTAATTATTGAATTAGCCTTAGTAGATATGAGGCGATATGATATTTGAATATGATTTATTTGCAATTAGTCACATGATAGGATGTTTTCCCGTGACTGTTTGATTATAGGGTTGGTGTCGTGTTGACTAAGTACCCATAGAGAATTATGAATATATGGCGTCTTGACCATTCTAATTCTAAATGAGTAGCGGGACCACGACGATTGATAGGCCGTACTATCTTTAAACGATGCATACGGAGTTTGTCGCTTGATAGCTTTTGTGTCCCGGCTTGGTGGGTTTATATCCAAGTCGGAGCATGGCATCCTAAGAGTTCCGCTTTTGGGAAGGGAGCCAGCTTAAGTACTAGCCATCTCTGCTTAGGGGGTCGCCTAGTAGAGTTTCTCATAGACGGTTATGTCATGGGACGGGGAATGGAATAGCTGTTGTCGCTAGGTCTGATCAGTCTAGGACTAGGATGTTTTCCTACCTTGTGGTATAGCCTCGAGTTACAGATGACTATTGACGGTTCTAAGAACTTATGCCTGTTTGTAGAAGTATTGGTCTTTCATGTTGTATGATTCTATGAGTTTTAGAAGGTGAGATGCAAGCCGGCTAAGACTGATAGAGTTTGGATTCCCGATTGTTAACTGATTCACATGATTACGTGTTGATTAGGGTTTGAGTGTATCACGGCCATGTTTCTGAGAGGAACCTCTGAGCTAGCATACCAGCTTCCCTACCTCGAGTTATAGTTTATTATCGGTTTCACATGATAGCTTTCACATGCTAGGTTATTTGTTAGTTATCTGTTTCATAACATGAAAAGCATATCATATATGTTTAAGTTTTGTATTTTCCATATACATTGCTTTTATGTTATTCATGTTTCATTAAACTCGACATTTCGTGGCTGGGAGAACTCGGAGTTACTCCCCACTGACTGTGGCTTCCGTGTTTATATTTAATGCGGTCGAACAGGTGGTGATGCATACTTTGGGTACATTGACGAGCTAGCGAGCGAAGTATTTACCTTGGACCTATATTCGGTTCTTAGATTGTATATTATTATACACTCTTTTATTTCCGTATTTATACGGGAGATATGTCTCCCGTCTTGTATAAGTCTTATGTATAATATAAATTTTCTTTTGTAAAGAACCTTTTTTATTTATGACACCCTTTGTTATGTATTTAAATTATTTTTTTCTTTCCGGAAATTTGAGGGTGTCACAAGTTATTTCTTGGTGCTCTCGTTGGCACTCTCTATGAAGACGTTGAACCGATTATCCTTGAGGCAACCACTTCCCATGAGGCATGGACCATACTTGCCACTACCAATGCCATCCCGTCTCGTGGTCACATATTAAAAATAAAAGATCGTCTTCAAAACCTATCGAAGGGGGATAAAACCGTCATTGAGTACATGCTAGCCATTAAAACATGTACTACCCAACTTGCCCAACTCGGAAAATCTTTGGACACTGAGGATATCACTTCTCACATCATAAGTGGGCTACCCTAAAACCTTTATAAACCAGTAATTGATGTTATTCGTGCTTGTGACACAGCCATTAGCTTCGAATCATTCCAAGAAAAATTAATTCAACAGGAACTCCTTCTCAAACAACAACCAGACACCGATACCTCCTTTACCCCATCTGCGCACGCCGCCACCGCTCACCCTTACTCTCACCCTCTCTAGCCAGACACAAAAAACCAGAACCAGCCCCGTCCCTACAACTAGAATCACTAAAACTACACCCAATCTCGCTCGACATCCTCGTATCGCTCCAACAATACACCAATGCCTCACCCAAGCCCTATAAAGAAAAATGTCACTAATGCCATCACTCTATTCACCTCACCAGTGACTGTCCTGACCTCAAACGAGACTACCTGAATGTCGTCTTCCCTCCACCCCTATCCAAACACTCGCGCCCCTATGCCTATACCGCCACTACCTCAGCCGCCCTTTCCTCCTCCTACCTTGTCAACAGTGGCGTCTCTCATCATATAACCGACGACTTAAATACCATCTTCCTTCAGACTACCTATGATGGACCCGATGACCTTGTCATTGGCGATAACAACGGAGAATACAAGAAATTAAATCCTCTTCTATTAGACAAGGGCGTCACTCTTTTAACCTCTTCACCGCACACACCCGAGCATAACGGTTTCGTTGAGCGTTGTCATCGACATATTGTTGAGCCGGGACTCGCTCTTCTCACCTATGCCAAATTTCCAACCACTTTCATGAGATACGTTTTTTGCCACTGCCACTTATCTAATCAACCATCTACCCACACCCACCCTTGATAATTCAAACCCATATGCTAAGCTATTGGGCCAACATCCAAATAATCGGAAGCTTTATCCCTTCGGGTGCCTCTGTTTTCCGTGGTTATGACCCTACACCAACCACAAGCTTGACCCTAAATCGAAACCATGCATCTTTATTGGATACTCCAACACCCAAAGTGCCTACCAATGCTATTATCCTTCGACAAAGAAAATATTTATTGAAGAGTCTATTGATCGAATACGAAAGAGGGGGGGTGAATTGAGTATTAAAAACTAGCCCCACTTTTTCAATTTATATGATATGTAATTAATTATTTGATCTTATAGATTAAAATCAACTAATTAATTAATCAAAGTAAGTACTAGTATCGAAATAACGAAAAGTAAAGAGAGAGAGACACACGTGATTTTTGAAGTGGTTCAGTCACAAGTTGAAACCTAAGTCCACTATTCTCGGTTAATAATCTTTAGTACCTTTCTCCGGATTACAAAAATTATCAACTCACTCGTATAATCAACTATGATTATAACTCAAGGTGAGTATCGCTAAATACTCTATACTATCTTACGTTAATAAGAAAGTGCAATATAACTCACACAGATTCTCGTTAAAGAATAAGTAAGATTATGTGATGTACTATTATTCAATAACGTATTTCACGTGAGCGATTGACAAAGAAGATGCACGACTATTTTCGAAAAACAAACACTAAAAATAATAAATATTTTGCTCAAGATTTGTTTTAAAACGATTTTGAAAATTCTCTCAATTGTGTATGTAAGTAGTTATGTATGATTGAGATGGAAGGAGTATTTATAATAAAAGCATAGGAGATATAAAATCTAAAACCCTAGCTTAATCTTTAAGAAAGATTTTTATCGTAAGTATCTAAAAATATTATTTGCTTTATCTTTTAGAAATATATTTATCTTTAATATCTTAAAATATTGTTGTAAAGATATATTAGAATCCTAGGTTAAGGTAAAAAAGGAAAACAACCTATGATGGCCGAAATCCCTATCTCCACGAAGCCCTAGGAGCACGCAACCCTAGGAGGCACAATCCATGGTTAACACGAAACCCTAGGTGGCACAAACTATAGGTGGGCTTATTAGGTTAACAACAATTTGAGAGATAATATATTAGAAACTCTAAGTAGCATGACAACCCATAAGTTGTAATACGAACCAATAGAATCTCATAAATACATCCTCTATTAAAACTTTTGATAAATATAAAAATACTCTTTCTCTTTTTGAAAACATTTAAAATATTTATTTCCAAAATCATGCATCAACTTTTATCATCCAAAGTTATAGGTCAAAGCTATAACTTTGAACTTTAAGTATGTAAAGTTATAAGTGAGTCATAACCTTACAAACATAAAATCACTCAAATGGAATAGTTACCGAATGACGACCTATACTATCTAATCTTCACAAAGATCTTCAGCATACGGATCATCTCTTCATCTTGATCACAAAGACCCTCCCTCTTGAGTCTTGTGTTATTTCAGGTAGATCTTGCTTGAGTTGCTTCTTTAAAGTTATAACCAAGATAGCTATAACTTTGCATATGAACTTCCAAAGTTATTCCTGAAATTCTTATAACTTTGTCTGACATAACTTGTCAAAGTTATGCCTCAAGCTCCTATAACTTTGATATTCTTTTTGTAACTGTTGTTAGCTATGATAAGACTAATACACACAATTACACGCATATGATATATCAAGTAAAGCACATTAACACATGTCATTATCAAAACTATAAAATAGGTCCAACAAATTCCCCCTTTTTGATGATGAAAAGTCTCTTATGATTTCTCTTATCATTGTGACTAAGTATGGTTCCCCCTCAACAAAACACAACTAAAGTTATAGCAACTTTGATCGCAAGAACATAACAACTTAGCCAAAGTTATAACTTGAAAGACTTTAAGAGATAATGAGTCTTGACAAGGAGCAAGCTTAAGCAAAGACTCAAATCATATCATTTCTTCCCCCTCTTGGCATCATTGAAAAGATAAGAACAAGGATATAAAATGACTAGAATAACATACTCCAAGGCAAGAAATAGATATGCAAAATACGCAATACTAAACGAGTCATATCAAGCAAAATCAAATACAAAATGTTAATTAAAACTACAAACCACAATAAAAAGTATTAGTGGCAATGGGCCGAATAGGATAATGTATAAAGCCAAAATGGGCCGAATGGTTAAGTAGTTTAAGAACTAAAAAAGGTGAGACTAGAAAATCAAGGCAAATCCGGTTTGTGATTGATGTTGGGGTCAATGTAATCGGGTCGGGTACGGTACTCAAGAGTAGAAAGGCGATCAAAGCACTTCTTCACATGATTAGCTTGTGCGGTGAGGCATGAATCGAAGTTCCGAACCTTCAAAGAGAGAGCCTCCGTCGCATCATAGATAGTGTGCATACCGTAGCGCATTTGCACTCCACTTTTCACCAACGCACCTCCTTGGCTAACCAAGAATTGCATCCGATCCCGTTGCCTAAACATATCTTGTCGAATATCGACAACATTCCTCTCAATCTTAGCTAGGCAACCATCAACTCCCGTCATCCAACTCCTCAACTCACCACTCACACCCGACCCTCCACGGTCACGGGTTGAGCAAAACCTCCCCATAGCCACGGTTTTGACAACCTTGTCAACAACCGCAACAATTTTCTTGTCTTGCGCATCAAGGCGCTCCATTAACTTACCCATAAACACTTCCAATTTTGATTCAAGCCCCGAAAATCGGCCACATTTGGTGTAGCAGGAGCTAGGGGTAAGGGTCTTTCATTTTACATGCCAAAGGAACATCCCATGGGACTTGCTAAACCCATGAGACAATTGGATGCAATCCAAGAACAAAATGAGCCAAGTTCAGGGAAAACAAGCTTAGCATTCAATTTCAGGAAACCTGAACTGATCCCAGATGATCATCAGAATTGGGTCAACTTCAATAACTCATATCTTGAGTTCTACATGGTGGAAATTTGAGTTCTTTATATTTTTAGATTCTTCAAAGAGTCTTCTTTCATATGGAATTAGAATAATCAAGTTTCATCGAGTAGCTTTTGCACAGCAAACCTTCAAAGACTGGCATACATGGTGCATCTCGTTTTCTGACAAAATGACCTGTCAACACTCAAGGCTGTATAACTCAACATTGGCTGGATAGTTTTGGTTGATTCCTTTTGGATATAAAAGCTAACTTCATTAGCTTTCATTTGAGTCATCATGAGAATTTTTAATCGACCATATGAAGGAGATGTGATTTTTTGAAGTTCATGCTGATGTACAGGAAAACTGCAGGATATTCAGAATTGATTTGTTGTCACTCAAAGGCTTATAACTGATGTTCCAGGAACTGTTTTTGCATGATTCCAAATTCAGAAGGAAGCTAACTCATATAGCTTCAATTTGGCTACTCATGGGTCTCCTAATTCTATCTGTGCTGAAACCTAGAGCCTCTGCAAGATGCCCCTGAATGCTGAACTATTACAGCACATGCTATCAGTGACCTGTTTGTACTCAATCCTTAATATCTAAAGTTCCAGATATAATTTGGGTTTGATTCTTTGTGACATGAAAGCTTACATCTATATCTTTTCAATGAGCTATCATGGGTCTTCAAATTCATCCTGGGCTAAGAGTTATGAGGCCGGAAAGCCATGTCTGATTTCAGGATTGCTCTTAAATCTGTTTTGGGCACCTGTTTTCAGCAAGATCCCCTTTTGTGCCATTTCAAATGCATTGGTTAAATGTTCAAGAGTCCCAAGTCCTAATCCTACTACTTAAGAGCCTAAGGAAGAAGTTTGCCTAGGATCACGTCTTCCAATTATGGATAAAATGCAGGATAAAGACAAGTCCAAGACACATGGGTCCAGGTGACAGCAAGTCAGCACCCATCTGTCCCAAGGCTGGTTTCTTTGCTCTTAATGGTTAGACAACTTTATGGGCTGTCTTTAAAGGCATCCTAACACCTTGTCCTCAAGGCATGGAAGCAGCCAAGAACATATCCCAAGGTCTCACCATCAGAATTGACAAAGAAGCTAAAAAACAAACAAGGACAGCTTTATGCTTTATGCTTTTGTTACTTAGTCAGTTTTCTGTTTTGTATAGGTATCAAGGGCCACGAATTCTTGCACTTTTGGAGATGCATTTAGAACATTAGATGTGTATTTCATTGGTCTATATAAGCCATGCTTGTAACCTAAGAAAATCAGATTATGTGGAATGAAAAAAGATGAGTTTTCTCTCAAATTTAAATCTTTTCAACTTGTGCTTAGTCTGTAGTTGAGAGTCGGGCCTGATAATACCCTGTGCTAGGCTGTGGGTATTGATCAAAGTCTGTGGGTAAGGTTGAGCATCCCTGTGCTTAGACTGTGGGTTGTTTGATTTGCTGTTTGGTTCAAGTTTCATCCACCTGTGCTTGGCTGTGGTGAATGAGAATTGGCATGTCCAAATTGTTAGCTAATTTCCTGTGTTGAGCAGTGGAATTTAGTAGATAATTATATTCCCCTTGTGTCTTCATTTGCTCTTGAATTTCAGTTTGAAATTCATACATTATCTCAGGTTTATTCCTTGTTGAAAATCATCACAAAAAAATAGCCTAAAGTTGCATTGTTTGTTCAAAAATCATTCATTGTTTCATGCGTTGCTACTGTCATTTTAAAACAGCCCCTTAGGTTGTTTGTCTCAAGTTTGAATCCCTCAAAACATAAGAGACCCCCATCATTATGCTGCAAATTGGTTATCAGAGCTAGAATTAACATAAGTTCCATCTTGTATTAGTCTTGGTGTTGCTTTTAGCAACTCTACAACCTGTTTTGTTAAACAAGTTTACATTCTGATTTTGGTGAGTAAATCAATAGCCATGGAGTTTATTTCTCATATTCCAAGTCCTAAGACGAGGTATCATGAGCATGGGTCCATTTACAAGTCCATGGCAGCAGCTATGGAGAAGTTACAGGACTTAAGAAGAGGGCATGAAGGTGTTGTGCATACAAGGAAAGCAACCAGTAGTCATGGGATTCGAAGGGAACCAAAACAACCTGATTTGGGACAAGAAGCTAGACACCTAGTCCATGGGAGTCCTAAGTCCTCTCCTGCCCTTAGAGGTAGAGGTAAAGTCCTTACACTTTCTACATTTAATGGCAAAAACAGTAGAGCATTCGTCTCTTGGTTGTTTGATGTTGAATGTTACTTTGAGAGCAAATGTTTTTCTGATGAAGAGAAGCATGACCTGGTTGTGTCTTCATTCAAGAGTTTTTCTTTGTTATGGTATAATACTCTCAATCTTTCAAGGATAAGGAAAGGGAAGAGTATGATTAATTCTTGGTTTAAACTTGAAAGGACCATGAAACAAGAGTATCTACCTTGTTCTACCATGGAGGATTTGTGGACTGAACTAAAAGCCCTTAAACAAAGTTCATTGTGTGTCCTTGAATATGCTAAGTTGTTTGAGGAACTACACTTTGTTTGTGATATGAATGTTGAGGTTGTGCAAAAGGGAATTAGATTTTACCATGGCTTGAAATCTGAAATTGCAAAGAGAATTGATTTAGAAGTGTTGTATCCATATGATGATTTGCTTGAGTTAGCTTTATATGTTGAGAAGAGCTTAGTAAGGCTTACAAATCATGAGGTCTTAACTAAAGGGGATAGTTTAGAAGCCATCAAAACAGTTGGGAAAAATAAGAGTTTAGGCCAAATGGTTGTTGTGTCATGCTTGGATGTTGCTTGTCCTAAGTCTAAGCTTAAACCAAAGGTCATGAGTACATGTGCTGAAGTGAAACGGTCATGTAGTGCTATCATTGAGAACCCATGTTTTGAAAATAAAACCTCCTTGAACTCAACCTATGAGCCTACTAATGAAGCAAAAGAAGTGTCTTGGGTTGTTCCATGCTCAAGTGTGCCAAATCTGATCTCCTACACAAGGAGCAGCCCCATGGTTGCATTTCTATGCTCTATTACTTGTGTCAATTCACTTTTTAATTTGAAGATGTGCGTGCTTGATGCTGGTACTCAATTCTTGCCAAGAAATTTTGTGTTGGTCTTTGATCCTGGAGGATTCACTCAAACTTACCACTCCAAGATGCAGAAATTTTTTCTTCCTCTTATCAAACAGAATTTGAGGTCAAATTCTTTTGAACCTAGGGTGGTTGTAGTAGGAGCTAGGGGTAAGGGTCTTTCATTTTACATGCCAAAGGAACATCCCATGGGACTTGCTAAATCCATGAGACAATTGGATGCAATCCAAGAACAAAATGAGCCAAGTTCAGGAAAAACAAGCTTAGTATTCAATTTCAGGAAACCTGAACTGATCCCAGATGATCATCAGAATTGGGTCAACTTCAATAACTCATATCTTGAGTTCTACATGGTGGAAATTTGAGTTCTT
>JAIUZE010075346.1:7432-22062 GCA_022085475.1 Heliosperma pusillum
CACCACCTCGCAAGTATATAACATTTGACGGCCGGGTCGATCAACGCAAAGCGTTCGCCTCCCAACAACGTCGTCATATGCCCACAAACACATGCAATTAAGCAGTAAGGATACACTCCCCGTTCCGACATTCCAGCCTTACGAACGTGGAGGTAGCCAAGGAAATGAGAGTACAAAGCACATAGGAAATTAGTGCTCAAACCGTAACATGTGTAAAAACCGACTCAAAGTGGGATATACCAAAAACCGTCACAAAACATGCGATACAAGCGAATGAAATATCATATATTCGAAACATTAATATTTAAAGTCATTACGTAAATTTATTTGATAAAGGAACCATGCGAACTATTATAAATTAGGAATTTAGAAATTTTAAGGAAATAACCTCCGCAGGGTGCCAGCCGGTCAGAGGACCGGCGGCCGGGCACCCGGCTGGCGCCTCATGCATAACTCAAATTCTATTAAAAACACAGCATGTTCCCAGCCGGTCAGGGGCACCGGCGGCCGGGCTCCCGGCTGGGAACCATAGTTCACCCGAGAACAACATTACAAGTTCTAAGCTTACTAATCATATTCTAAATACGATTTCTAACATAGAAAACATGTAAAACATGTAAATGATATCGTGTAACCCTTCACCGTTACCTTTTCGCGTCTTCACTCCGCGCCAATGTCCTCTTCAATCAAGAAGTAGTCTTTGTCGGGATCTTGGAGGTCACCACCTACAAATAGATAATAAAAGATGATTATAATTCACCATGATAAAGACGGATAATTTGAAAAGCGAGAAAGACGGTAATTTTATTACCAAAACGGATAGAGGACGATGAGAGGGAAAGAATAAGACGAACTAGAGCGAAATTGAGCGAGAAACGAACGAGTTGTGATGATTCTAAGCTTGGAAGAAATATGGAGGTTAGGTTTTGAGTTTACTTGGTGAGGAAGAAGAAGTTTGAGTTGTGAGGGTGAGTTAGGTTATGAGGGAGTATAAGAGGGATTAAGTGGAAAAAGTGAAGGAAAAAGTCAATAACGTCTTAAGACGAACTTACACAAATTCTCGCGTAAAATCCAAATACGAACTCGGAAATTCTAATTTAGACACGGAAAATTTAATTCTAAACTAAAACTAAATTTCGCTGAAAAGTATCCGTAAAATATTTTTACTATAAAAATAGGGTACATTTGCGGGTGTTACAATCACCCCACCTTTTAAAAAGTTTCGCCCTCGAAACTTCAGCGAAAGAAAGATACGTTACTCGAATAGACTCGGATATTTACTACGCATAGAAGCTTCCGTTTCCCAAGTCTCTTCTTCAACATTGGCACATCTCCACAAGATTTTCACTAAAGGAACCACTTTACTTCTCAACTTCTTATCCTTGCGGTCTAGGATGCGGATCGGCTTCTCTTCAAAGGACAAATTCGGTTCAAGCTCGGGCATTTCCTTTTGAAAGACATGGCTTGGATCACTAACATACTTTCTCAATTGAGAAACATGGAAAACATCATGAACCTTAGCCAAATTCGGGGGCAAATCCAACTTGTAAGCAACGGCACCAATCCTTTTCATAATATCAAAGGGTCCAATGTATTTCGGGCACAATTTACCCTTAACACCAAACCATTTAACACCCTTCATCGGAGATACTTTCAAGAACACTTTATCTCCAACCTCAAATTCTAACGGTCTTCTTCGGATATCGGCATAAGACTTTTGCCGATCTTGAGCGGCTTTCATTCTATCACGAATGACCTTCACATGATCAATGGTCTCAACAAGAACATCGGGGCCTAAGTCACGAGCATCACTCAATTGATTCCAACATATAGGACTTCGACATTTCCTTCCATAAAGAGCTTCATAAGGAGCCATCTTGATCGAGGCATGATAACTATTGTTGTAAGAAAACTCCACCAACGGTAGACTCTTTTCCCAACTAGATTGGAAGTCGAGTGAACAAGCCCTAAGCAAGTCTTCTAAAGTTTGGATAGTCCTCTCGGTCTGACCATTGGTAGCGGCATGGAATGCGGTACTCATCAACAATTTACTACCCATGGCTTCTTGTAAAGCCTTCCAAAATCTCGAACAAAAGCTCGGATCTCGGTCGGATATGATCTCCTTGGGAACACCATGGTATCTAACAATCTCATCAACATAGGCTTTCGCTAGTTGATCTAAACTCCAAGTCTCTTTAATCGGAATAAATCTAGCACACTTGGTCAAACGATCAACAACAACTCAAATGGCATCTTTACTTCCAACGGTCCTCGGCAAAGCCATAACAAAATCCATAGAAATAGATTCCCACTTCCATAGTGGAATATCCAAAGGTTGTAGCAATCCACCGGGCCTCTTGTGTTCAATTTTCACCTGTTGGCAAGTAAGACATCTTCCAACATAAGACACAACATCGCCCTTTAGATTCGGCCACCAAAATTGTAGCTTCAAGTCTTTGTACATCTTATCACCTCCGGGGTGAATAGAATAAGGGGAAAGGTGAGCTTCATTAAGAACTCGCTTTCTCAGATCAAGAGAATTAGGCACAAACAAACGACCATGAAAACGAAGAACACCTTTATCATCAAACTTAAAATCCTTAACTTTTCCTTCAAGAAGTTTGGCTTGAATAGACTTGTAAGTAAGATCATCAACTTGGCTTTCACGGATCTCACGGAGAAACACAGGTTCGGCAGTCATAGCACCAACATAATCAAATCCACGATCCACAATTTCCAACTTCAACTTTCGAAACTCAATACAAAGATCAACGGGCAAAACCGACATAACATTCAAGGAATGAGAAGATTTCCTACTAAGAGCATCGGCAACAACATTAGCCTTCCCTTCATGATATAACAACTCAAAATCATAATCATTCCCCAATTCTAACCATCTTCTTTGTCTCATATTCAACTCTTTTTGAGTAAATATAAACTTCAAACTTTTGTGATCAGTGAAAATACGACAATGAACACCAATAAGATAGTGTCGCCACACTTTCAAAGCATGAACCACGGCGGCCAATTCCAAATCATGAGTAGGATAGTTCACTTCATGAACTCTCTACTGTCTCGAAGCATAAGCCACCACTTTCCTACTTTTCATAAGTACACAACCCAATCCCATCTTAGAAGCATCACAGTAGACATCAAAGTCTACACCATCTTCAGGCGAAGTCAACACCGGAGCGGTAGTTAACCTTTTCTTTAACTCTTGAAACGCAGCTTCACAAGCTTCATTCCATAGGAACTTGGTTTCTTTCTTCAACAATTGGGTCATTGGTCTAGCAAGCTTTGAGAAATCTTTGACAAATCTTCGGTAGTAACCAGCTAAACCAAGAAAACTTCGAACTTCTCTAACATCGGTCGGACTCTTCCAATCCACCATAGCTTCAATTTTAGAAGGAACCACCATTACACCTTCTTTAGAAATCACATGCCCAACGAAGGACACTTTAGGTAACCAAAATTCACATTTGGAGAATTTAGCAAACCACTTTTGACGACGAAGAACACCCAAAATAGTCCTTAGATGAATAGCATGCTCTTCTTCGGACTTGGAGAAAATAAGGATATCGTCAATGAACACCACCACACACTTGTCAAGATACTCACTAAATGTGCGGTTCATCTGATCCAGGAAAATAGCGGGAGCATTCGTCAATCCAAATGGCATCACCTTGAACTCATAATGACCATACCTTGTACTAAAAGCGGTCTTCGGAATATCAACATCACGAACAGGAATTTGGTGATAACCGGATCTCAAATCAATCTTGGAAAAAGTAGAAGCACCCTTTAGCTGATCAAACAAATCTTCAATTCTTGGCAAAGAATACCTATTCTTGATTGTAATCCGATTCAACTCACGGTAATCAATACAAAGCCTCATGGAACCATCTTTCTTCTTCACAAAGAGAACGGGAGCACCCCAAGGCGAGGCACTTGGTCGAATAAAACCCTTCTCAATCATATCATCAAGTTGCTTCCTTAACTCTTTCAATTCGGTTAGAGCCATACGGTAAGGAGCTTTGGCTATGGGTCCGGAACCAGGTACAAGATCAATAGAAAACTCAACATCACGCTCGGGAGGGATTCCGGGCAAATCTTCGGGGAATACATCAACAAATTCACGAACCAGGCACATCTTCAATATTCGGTAAGGAGGTAGTTGTAGAAGTCACAATACACAAGTATGCTTGGTGACCCTTTCTTACCATACTCACCAACTTCATTGCGGAAATCAAAGACACACCCATTCGGGAATGAGATCCCTTATAGGTTATTCTAACTCCTAAAGGACTCTTTAAATAAATATTTTGATCTCTACACTCGAACCTAGCATGGTACAATGCTAACCAATCAATACCTAGAATTATATCGAACTCTCCTAGAGGAAACTTAAGGAGATTAGCGGGAAAGATAAAAACCCGCAATAGATATTGGGACATTAGGATATAGAGTAGAACAAGAGATAATATCTCCGGATGGTAAGGATATGGGAGTATCCTCACTAGATGTAGGCTCGATTGATAATTTATTAGCATAAGTCGAAGACACAAAGGACATAGAAACACCGGTATCAAATAGAATAAGACACGGTTTCTCTAAGATTGAGAACATACCCGTAATTATCTCCGGATGAGCATCGGCTTCGGCTCGGCTCAGAACGAAGATAGAACCCTTAGGTTTGGCAATTGGAGGAGGCAACTTACAATCGGGGCAATCCTCATAACAGTGACCACCCTTTTGGCAAAAGTAACAAATATAAGGTCGGTTGGAACAAGACACACCGGGGTGGTATGGTTGTCTACAACGGTTACATTGGCGACCTTGAGCTTGAGTTTGTGGAGCATAAGGCCTATGAGCCACATTAGAAGTAGCTCGGGGAATGAAAGGAGCGGGAGCTCTTGCATTTGCACTTGAAGGAGGATTGAATCTCCTCTTGTTGGCATAAGAGTTGGAGGAAGACGGAGTAAACGGTCTCTTCCCATAGACATTAGGCCTAGGAGTGAAAGAAGGAGAGGGATTATTCATTATAGCTTCATCCGTAATGGCCTTCATGGAATTCTCGGCCCATAGAGCATCATCATATAAATCCCCAAAGGAAGTAGTATTCCTCCTCACTTTACTTTGAAGTAAAGCAGTCCGCTTGTTGCGGTAGTAGAAAGCTCGGTCCTCGTCATCTTTGATGAGCCTCGGAGCAAAGTGAGCAAGCTTGTTGAACTCCGTAGTGAAGTCTTGTGCCGACAAGTTCCCTTGCTTGAAGTCAATAAATTCCGTGAGCCTTTGTTGCTTGAGCTCCTTAGGGTAAAATCGACCTTACACTAGAGCTTTGAAACAAGCCCAATTGAAATCATCTTCAAGAGTAGCGGTGGCACTAGTAATAGCCCACCAATTATCAGCTTCCCTTACAAGGAAGTGCTTTGCGATCCTCACCTTGTCCTCTTCACGGACTTGCTATAGATCAAACTGCTTCTCCATCTCTCGGAACCATTCCGATAGCTCGGTAGGGTTCGGCTCTCCACCGTAAGGTATAATCTTACTCCTAGCTATTTGGCTTGCCACCCAAGCATAGCCTCCTTGGTGGTTATCTTCTCTTCGAGGGGGGACTTGGTTGGCTTGAGCTAAAGCCGCATCTTGTTGATTCTTCAACACTTGAGTAAGAGCTTCTAGTATAACATTCTCTACTACTCGAGGTCTAACCATCTTCATAAGAAACAAAAACAAAACGAGTTAATCCTAACACTTAGCATAAACAAATAGACTACCAAGTAAAATCCTTAACTTCTACCCATCTCTCATTTATTATTTCAAGGTCAAGTAGTTTAAGTTTAGGGTTCACGTATGTGCGTCGGGAGCGATAAAGCTCTGATACCAACTGTGACAACCCTCGCGAATGCGGAAATAAAACATACAAGCATGTGATTTAATTAGCGGAAATACGGTGTTTTTAAAACTTTTTACATGCAAATAGAAAATACGAGGAGTGTCAAATATTACAAACTAAAGTATGAAATACAACAAGAGACGTAGTCTCTCAAAATGTTAACCAACAACAAAGTTATTAGCAACTAGCTAAAACGTCTAGAGGTGTTTCATCCAGGGACAACGCCCGCTAGCTCACACCCGAACCCAAAATACCACAAGCAAAAAGCCATCCAATCAAGCAACCTGTTCATCCATGAAAAACATGAACGCCACAATCAGTGGGGAGTAACTCCGGGTTCTCCCAGCCATATCACATTAAACGTACATAAAAGGAAATACGAAAGTAGAAGCATGCATATATGAACATACATGTGAAATACGATAAGGATAAATAGGCAATTCAATATATAAGGATAAGAGCATATGAAGTACAAATCCGAATCCATCATATTATACAAAGACTCGGGGAAAACACTCTTAGGCAACCATATACACTCACTAGGGCTTGCATCTCACCGTTAGCGATATAAGTTTGATAAGATTGAGACTCGACAAACAAACCATGCCAAGTCATGCGAAGATCACGAATAAACTAATCATATAATCATCCAACCAAACGTAAAATACGTTGACGACATCTCTCACGGTAAATGACACGCACTAGCACCGTGTACATGGCAAGAATGATTAAAATCGCATCCACAGGATAAACATTTCCCTGAACGCATACACGATAAACATTTCGTATATGTAGACTAATTTCCTCCCGGTAGGACGACGATAATAATACGGTCCTAGTCTAAACCTGGCCAAACTCTCAGAATAACGTTTTCCGATTCGACATGCGATAAACATTTTGCATCCAAGACTCGGTCAATCATAAACGCCGAGTACCCCAAATTCGGTCGACATTCACGATAGAGGCGGAAAAGAGCACAAGCATCAAAACAAGCGGTACGCTACATGCAATGACACCACCTCGCAAGTATACAACATTTGACGGCCGATTCGATCAACGCAAAGCGTTCGCCTCCCAAGAACGTCGTCATATGCCCACTAACACATGCAATAAAGCAGTAAGGATACACTCCCCGTTCCGACATTCCAGCCTTACGAACGTGGAGATAGCCAAGGAAATGAGAGTACAATGCACATAGGAATTTAGTGCTCAAACGGTAATATGTGTAAAAACCGACTTAAAGTGGGACATACCAAAAACCGTCACAAAACATGTGATACAAGCGAATGAAATATCTTATATTCGAAACATTAATATTTAAAGTCATTACGTAAATTTATACGATAAAGGAACCATGCGAACTATTATAAATTAAGAATTTAGAAATTATAAGGAAATAACCTCAGCAGGGTGCCAGCCGGTTAGGGGACCGGCGGCCGGGCACCCGGCTAGCACCTCATGCATAACTCAAATTCTATTAAAAACACAGCGGGTTCCCAGCCGGTTAGGGGGACTGGCGGCCGGGCACCCGGCTGGGAACAACACAACACCATATATAAGCTTCATTCTGATGTGTCCCCAGCCGGTCGGCAGAATGGCGGCCGGGCTCCCGGCTGGGAACCATAGTTCACCCGAGAACAACATTACAAGTTCATACATTTTCAATTTTCATAATTAACTTCTATCGACTATCAACAATCAATAACCATCATCAACAATCATCAACTAACAACAATCATCATCAACAACACAATTCCTAAGCTTACTAATCATATTCTAAATACGATTTCTAACATAGAAAACATGTAAAACACGTAAATGATATCGAGTAACCTTTCACTGTTACCTTTTCGCGTCTTCACTCCACGTCAATGTCCTCTGCAATCAAGAAGTAGTCTTTGTCGGGATCTTGGAGGTCACCACGTACAAATAGATAATAAAAGATGAATATAATTCACCTTGAGAAAGACGGATAATTTGAAAAGCGAGAAAGACGTTAATTTTATTACCAAAATGGATAGAGGACGATGAGAGGGAAAGAATAAGACGAACTAGAGCGAAATTGAGCGAGAAACAAACGAGTAGTGATGATTCTAAGCTTGGAAGAAATATGGAGGTTAGGTTTATAGTTTGCTTGGTGAGAAAGAAGAAGTTTGAGTTGTGAGGGTGAGTTAGGTTATGAGGGAGTATAAGAGGGAGTAAGTGGAAAAAGTCAAGGAAAAAGTCAATAACGTCTTAAGACGAACTTACTCGAATTCTCGCGTAAAATTCAAATACGAACTCGGAAATTCTAATTTATACACGAGAAATTTAATTCTAAACTAAAACTAAATTTCGCTGAAAAGTATCCGTAAAATATTTTTACTATAAAAATAGGGTACATTTGCGGGTGTTACATATTGTAACCTGGGTGGCTTGATAATGTAGTTGTGGTACATAAAAAGAATGTCAAATGGGGGGTATGTGTAGAGTACATAGACCTGAACAAAGCTTGCCCAAAAGATCCAGTCCCACTATCCCATATTGATGCAATGGTAATTGCAACGGCTGGACACGAAATACAGACATTCACGAATGTGTCCAGTGAGTTGAATTAAAACAAATTGCATGAAGCTGATCAGGGGAACACTGCATTTATCACGGAAAAAGGCATATATTTTTCTATTGCAATGCCCTTTGGCCTAAAAAATGCAGGGGAAACATATCGGCACTTGGTATAGATATTGGCGTACAAAACGTCAAGGTAAAAACTGCCTCACTTTTAATCTCAAATCAAGTCAAAGGAACCTATCATGCAAAGGATTCGAAAATGATTATATACTTAGAATATGAACACCCATGCTAATGCCTTAGCCAGCCTCGGATCGAAATATATCTCTGCTATATTTGAAATAATAGCAATTGTACACATGTTGGAATAGGTCATTACCAAGCCTGATCAGACATGTCTCATCATTCAGGACACAAATTCTTGGACCAAACCATACTATAATGTTTTTACAGGGAATATTACCGCAGGACAGGCAGGAGGCAAGAACCCTTAGAATTTAAGCTTCTACTTATACAATTATCAATAACACATTGTTTAAAAAAATCTCAGGCCTGACCTTAACTGCACTTCCTGGAACCGCATGAGGCTAAACAAGTTATCAAAGACATACATGATGGACACTGTGGGAACCACAAAGGAGGCAGAAACCTGGCAAGCAAAGTCCTAAGGACATGCTATTTTTGTCTAATACTGAGGCAGACTTCCTGGCATATAGCTCAAAGTGTGAGGCATGCCAGCTACACTCACCATTCGTCCACGAGCCCTCTGAGTTGCTACACTCCATGTCAACTCCCTAACCATTCATGAAATGGGGGATGGACATTGTAGGCAAGCTACCACAAGCCCCTAGGAAGAAAATGTTTATGTTAGAAATGACATATTACTTTTCTAAGTGGATAAAAGCTGATTCATACGACCAAGTCAAGGAGAAGGATGTCATATCATACATTAAGACTTCATTATCCTTTTGCAAGGCATCGATATCCTTTTCCACCCTATTTCTTCTTCTTCAAGACTTCATTTTCCTTTTGCAGAGCATCGATATCCCTCTTTGCCTGCTACAATTCCCCATCTAGGACATTAATCATGGCAGAATTGAAAAAGATTTCAACTGACAAGCACTTCTCAAGAATTCGTTCACATTCTACACAAGGATATGTAAAGGTAAGAAATAGCGGAAAACAAATGAAGCACGTAGTAAGACTGTCAGAAGATTCATACCTCTTGCATCAAGGCATCAAGGTTACCATCTAGATCCCTGGTATAATACATAGTAGCAAAAGCCTAGGCTGACCATTGCTTAGGCAGGTAAGTATAGTAAGGATCCCAGCTAGGTTTGAGTGAGCTTTAAGTTGTTCCCTTTCAAAATAAATATTCCCAAGCCTCACACGGACCTTTGTTATTCCCCTGACCCTATCAACTGCGACATTAACGTCTTCAGGACCCTGCTCTCGCCTTTTCCTCTTATTAGCCTGGCTGGACTCACCATGATCAACCATAAATTGTGGGAGATGGGATAAGGGACCCTAGACTGTAAGAACCTAAATCTGGATAGTCTTGTCACTGCCTGTAGCCTCACTGTAACGAGACTTCTCACAAGTAATCTGAAAAAACCCTACCTTCACCTCAGCCAGACCAAATCATGCGATCCTGGCAAAATGTCCGATAGCTACACGACAAAGTTTATATCAGCGATACAAACATATGTTCAAACCAAAACATAAAGCAAAAAAATAAAAAATACTTTTAGAACCGCTGAAGCCCTGCCACCTTTAGAAGCTTCAAAGGTACTTAGTTTCGGCTTCATAAAATGGGGCATATGCTCCTGACCGAGGCACACATGCCATGATCTCTCCTCCTCTAACAAAGACATAAAAGCAGCAATCCGATCAGCTGCGCCCCCAGCGACAATGTTACAAGTCCACTCAGCCACTACGAAACAATATAAATAGGTATGTGTAACAACCTGAATTCATACTTAAAGAAATATCGCAACAATAAATAATTCATCAAAGTATAAAGATGAAACAAGGGTCAAGGTGACGGAAACACCTGACTAATCCGGATCACTACTAAATCCAAAATTAAACGGATACATATTATGATTCTGGAACTAAATTAAATCCCTAAACAATTTATTAATCTCGCCAGGAGTCTCTGTAGCCTAAGCATCCAGACAAGCATCAATCACCTCAACCTAAGAATAGCGGTCGACAATCAGTCGGGAGTAACTAGATCCTCTCCCAGTCATGATTACAACAGGCTGAATTAATCAACAATAAATAACACTTGAAAATACTCATGAACGATATGTGATTAAATTATTACGCATGTCATCATAACATCCATCATAAATCATCATTAACATGATAAGAGCAACCAACATTGGAGCGTATAATAACTGCCTCCACTTAACAATGCATAGTGTATAGAACGAACGCCGTTAAAGCGTATAACAACTGCCTCTAACTGTCACAGCTTATAAATCTGCCATTGAACAGATGGAGCATATAACAACTGCCTCTATCAGTGTGGACCGTATAACAACTCCATCCACGATACTATGTATAGCGTATAACAACTGCATATTTGTCTAAGACCTGGCCAGACTCTTGGTGCATTAACTGTACACCAAACGACACACGGGGACCAGAGCGTATAAAGACTGCCTCTAGCCAATCCCGGACATAGACCTACGGTAAATCCCCAAAGGGTAGAGTTTGCTCATTCCGATCGGTATTTAACTGATATCTCTCGTCATTTATACGACTAGCCCAAAAACCATAACCCACAGTACAGTTTAACTTACTGTACAAACAAATGATTAGCATCACAACTCATAACATAGAAAAGTATAACAAACTCAACTATTATATCGAAAAGAGTAACCAGCGAGATATATAGTCACAATGTTATGGTATAACTAATTATAACAAAACAAATTAACAAGCACATAGGAACAAAGGTTATAGTACCTTGAACTATAACATTAAACATTAAAACTCGTTCTTTAGTCCGAACAACCATAACATCAACCATAGAATCATGTATATATTCAACGTTATAGTAACCTCAAGTATAACTCTCACTTAATTATAGTGAAGTTATAGTAACTCTAACTATAACCTTAGTTAAGCATGTTAGGTTATAGTATCATCAACTATAACCTTCACTGAATTTCAGTAAAGTTATAGTACTCCCAACTAAAACCTTAGTCATACGTGCGGAGTTATAGTATCATCAACTACAACTCTCTTCCGTCATAGTTTAGTCTTCTATAACACATATATCGATGGGTCTACTCCATGACATCAACCGTTATGTCACCACAATGAATCTTGCTATAGTACACCACATCATAACGTCACTTTCTAAGTTATAGTTCAATCGCATATAACACAAGTAGCATACGCGCGAAGTTATAGTCTAACACATTATAACCTTAGCGTAGAAAACCAAACCCTAACTAACAAAGTAAAACCCTAATCAACATAACCCTACCCTCTCCTCTCAAGGGACGCTACGACAAACAATATGGCACCTTCCTAGGGCCGCGAGCCACCAAAAAGGCTAGGGTTCGGATCTTGAACCCTAATTTGCACCGCAACGACAACATGATATTTTAAACAACAATTAAATATACAAATTTAATAAAAGCATTAAACATGTATAATAATTAGTACACACGTATCAAATGATATAATCAATCATCATTTCATGTTTATTAATTCGATTTATATAAACACAATTTATGGAAAACCACGTAGTTACCTTTTTAGCAAAATAATACGGTAAATCTTGCTCTAAAATATAGCAATCTTCGTCCGGGCCACCAACGAAGCCTTCATTATCACGATTAACACGTGCCAACATATAAAATGATCCCAATTAATAATCTAACGCATAAAACTATGAAAAGATGAAAATAAAATATTAAACTTACAACGATTGAAGAATAGATTAGCTAGGATCGATCTAGGAACGAAGATGAATGATTAAGGATAAATAAATGGAGAAGAAGGGCACAAAAATCAAGAGGAAAGAGGAGGAGGCACACAGCTCAAGAAGAGGAAGAGAGGGGGAGAATTAGGTTTAGGGTTTTCAAATGACATAAAAGAAAGGACGCTAAGAACCACTTCAGGCAACTACTCGTACACTCTACAAACATAACCAAATTGTCCTTATTTGTTTCTACTCCATTTAGTCTCACTCATTTACTAAACCATTTAATTTAGTCATTAACTAAGCGAGAGTTGGGAGCATGTTCGCTCTGATACCAACTGTAACAACCCGGATTCATAATAAAAGAAATATCGCAATGATAAATAATTCATCAGAGTATAAAGATGAAACAAGGGTCAAGGTGGCGAAAACACCTGACAAATCCAGATCCAGGCCCAACCATCCAGGAAAGCAGCCTAAATAATTTATGATTCTATAACTAAAATAAATCCCTAAATGATTTATTAATCTCGCCACGAGCCTCTACAGCCTAAGCATCCAGGCAAGTAGCAATCACCTCAACCTGCGAATGGGGGGTCGAAAATAAATCGGGGCTCTTCTAGTCAAGTTTACAACATGCTGAATCAATCAACAATAAACAACAAATGAAAATACTCATGAACGTCATGTCAAGAAATTATTACGCATGTCATCATAACATTCATCATAAATCATCAATAACAGGATAAGATCAACAAACATTGGAGCGTATAACAACTGCCTCCACTTACCAATGCATAGTGTATGGAACGAACGCCGTTAGGGCGTATAACAACTACCTCTAACTGTCAGAGCGTATAACAATGTCTCTGTAACACCCGCAAAAGTACCCTATTTTTATAGTGAAAATATTTTACGGATACTTTTCAGCGAAATTAAGTTTTTAATTTAGAATTTTATTTTCCGAGTCGAATTTAGAATTTCCGAGTTCGTATTTGGAATTTCCGCGAGATTCCATGAGAATCCCGTCTTAAGGCGAGTTTGACTTTTCTTGACTTTTGAGCCGCCTTTGACTTTCGTTGACTTTCTCCTTCATATACTCCCTTCCTCCCCCTAAACCTAATTCATTTCCCACAACTCAAAAACTTTCCTTCTTCTCTAAGAAACCAAAGAAACCTTGCCTCCATTTTTGATCCGTCTTCAAATCGTCACTACTCCTTCGTTACTCGCTCAAATTCACGTAAGTTCGTCTTATTCTTCCCCTCTTAGCTTCCTCTATCCGTATTGGTAATAAAATTACCGTCTTTCTCGCTTTTTAAATTATTCGTCTTTCTCAAGGTGAATGATATTCATCATTAATTATCTAATTGTATGTAGGTGGAGACTAGGAAGGTTTAGAATCGATTAAAGACGCGTAAAGGTAACGGTGAAGGGTTACTCGATATCATTTACGTGTTTTACATGCTTATATGCTAGAAATCGTATTACAATACGATTAGTAAGTTTAGGAATCATGTTATGGATGATGATTGCTGTTATTTGATGATTGTTGATGATGAATATTGATTGTTGATAGTTATTAGAAATGAATTATGAGAATTGGAAATGATAGGATTGAATTTTTGTTGAAGGCTCTCGGGTGAATTGGAAATACAAGTCACGGTCGTGACTTGTGCAGTTTCACTGCACTGACCCCTTTTCGTAGAATGATCATATCTCCTTTGTTACTTGCTTGTTTTAGGCTTGTGACCATTCGTTGGAACCGTAAGAGCATAAGCTATCACCTCGACTTGGAATTTCTGTATTGGCATGTCTAGAACTCTAGTTATGACAGTTTGAAGTGGACCCTTGTTTTAGTTAGTTCCCAAACTTGTTGTTTTGGAGAGGTGATCTATGTTTTTATTCGTTATGTTTCACAAACTTGTTCTAATGCTTATGTATCATGTATTGATTCATTTTTATCATAGTTAAGTTTATATATTTCCCTATTCACATGTTTTGTGACGGTTTGTGGTATGTCCTACTTTGAGTCGTTTTTTACAAATGTTACGGTTTGAGCACTATTTTGGTATGTGCTTTGTACTCTCATTCCCTTGGCTACCTCCACGTTCGTAAGGCTGGAATGTCGGAACGGGGAGGTCTCCTACTGCTTAAATGCATGTGTTAGTGGGCATACGACGACGTTGTTGGGAGTTGAACGCTTTGCGTTGATCGACCCGGCCGTCAAATGTTGTGTACTTGCGA
>JAIUZE010075349.1:0-95392 GCA_022085475.1 Heliosperma pusillum
AACTTGCATGTATAAAAGTTTTTAAAAACTACCTATTTCCGCAATATAATTCACATGCTTGTTTGTTTATTATTTCCGCATTCGCGAGGGTTGTCACAGTTAAAATCATACAAATATTCACTTATCACTTGGCTATAAATAGAACAATTGTTGTTCAATTTATCACTAGTTCATTCTTGCTTATTTTTCATTCATCTCTCAAAACTCATCTTCTCTCTAAAAACTCTCAAAATACTAATATTTACTTAGTATTACTAGTGTAGTAATATATTCTAATATTAGTAGTATAATATCTATCTTATTATCTAGTTAATAATAAGGGTAGATTATTTGGTGTCATCTTGGTGCAACTTGAAGGAGGTCTTCTAGTTTGGAGATTATTCTTGTTCATCCATATTAATAGCTCAAGAACAACAAGAAGGAGTTCTTGTTGTGCCCATTTAATTTCCATATCAATGTGAGGATATTTCTTCTTTTATATAAATGTCTTTATTTTTGCATGCATGTTACATAGATCATTAAATACTAAATTAACAAGTAATTTAGTAACTAATTAGATGAGTCTAATTAAGGTCTATGGACTTTCAGGTGGGACGATGTATGACTTCTTTGAGAGGTTCAAACAACTTTGCGTTATTTGTCCTTACCATGGTTACTCGGAAAAAGACTTGGGTGGCGGACTCGTCGAAGAGGATGATCGCATGATACATTCTGCGTGTAGAGGGAACATTTTGGAATAAGAATACGTCTCAAGCCTGGGGAATAATTGCACAACTAGCTCACAGCTCTAGACAACATGAGAGGAAACCTGCTAGAAAAGGAGTTAGTGTCATCGGTTCTAATTCAAGCTTGGAAGAGAAATTTAATGGTTTAACCTCCTTGGTTCGAGATTTGATGGGAGGTAAACGAGCTATTGTTTGTGGTATTTGCTCCACAGAGGGCCACCCTAGTGATCTTTGTCCTCAAATGCAAGAAGGAGGTTTTGAGGAGGTAAATGGTGTATGGGATAGTGCTCCAAATAACAAGAAATGGGATCCATATTCCAGGACTTATAATGAAGTGCAACGGGAGTATGTGACCAAGCCAAGACACGAGCCATGACACGAGCTCAAGACAAGACACAAACTCAAGACAAGACTCAACATCAAAACAACAACATACATTCAGACAACACCATGACCAGCTATGACAATATTCTATTCAGTCCAAGCCACAACCACTTCAAGCCTGCTAAGACAACACCACCACAACCAGAACAAAGCCTAGCCATCCACTTCCCAAGACTAAGCCACAACAAAGCTCAGCCAACAGCCCAACAAACCCAACACAACAAAAACAGCCCCCAGCCAAAAACAGCCTATCACAGCCTTTCTAAACAAGGTCCATGGGGCCCCACACAATCAAACAAGCCTAACCAACCCTCAAACCTATGTCTTGGGAAGGTCCTCTACAACTTTCCCCAGGACTTCCCTCCCCAGAAACAAACACACAAAGAGTTAGCTTAGGGACAACTTCAGACTGTCCAGATTTCAGCCTTTTTGCAGTAGTTAACATGTCACTATCAAACTTTCCTTTTATGATCAAACAAACTCGAGGGCCTTTTAGAAGGACCTTTGGCATCCATCCCACTTCAGTTGAGCTCAAGAATCAAGCTCAGAAGTCCACCCCTCCACCAGTTTCAACCCCAACAAACCCATTAAGGCAGATTGTCCTATTAGAATTACTTTTCTGCTTTATCTACTTTATTTCAGTTTTCCTGCAAGTTTGTAGCTGTTATTTTGTTTCATGTGTAAGCCTTTGTGGCCCTAGATATCTCCTAACGTCTGAGTTGTATCCTTGTTGCCTATATAAGGCCTTTACCTAATGAAATGCAAATCAGATTTGAAGTAAAACATAAAACTGAAACCTTGTTTCTGTTGCATCTCTTGGCTGTGTGCTTGAGACAACTTCCTTTGCTTTGTGCTTGGAAGTGAGCTGGGGTCCTTAGCTGTGTGCTGGGATCAAAGTTCAACCCTCAATCATTGGCTTTGTGCTTTGGTTAAGGTCCTATCCTTGTTCTTTAACAATCAATTCAAACAGAAACAGAGTATTTGCAAAGTGTCTGAATCTCAATCAAATTGTCATTGTTTAGTTGTCTTTCTGAATAGTTTCAGTGCAAATTGGTTATCAGAGCTTTGGTTTGTGAGTTCATCTACCTAACTACATTAAAAACACAAAATACAACCATGAGTGAAGAGAGAATCACAGGTCTTGAAAACACAGTTCAAGATCTTGCCAGAACTGTAATGGAGGTCTCTAGATCTGTCAATGAACTCCTTGAGGGCCAACAGAACAATAATACAAGGGGAGGCAGAGGTCGAGGAAGAGGAGCACCTTTCCCACAAGGTGGAGTAAGGAGGAGACAACCTGTAGATCAGTTTGAAATGTCAGATTCAGATGGCTCAGATCACAGCCTTCTCAGACACCAAGACAAAGATATCAAGGTAGAGATTCCTGACTTTCTAGGTAGCTTGAACCCTGATGATTTCTTAGATTGGCTAAGGTCTGTAGAAAGAGTCTTTGAGTTTAAAGGATACACTGATAGAAAGGCTTTTAAGGTTGCTATCATGAAACTAAAAGGCTATGCCTCACTGTGGTATGAAAACATGAAAACCTTGAGGGTTAGGGAAGGGAAAGAACCTGTAAAGTCATGGCTCAAACTAAAAAAGAAAATGAGAGCTAAGTTTGTCTCTAGGGACTACACTCAAGACATGTTCATTAAGCTTACTCACCTAAAGCAAGACCAAAGACCTTTAGAGTCCTACCTAAGAGACTTTGAACAACTCACTTTGCAATGTGAGGTTGTTGAGAAATCTGAACAAAAGATAGCAAGGTTCTTAGAGGGGTTGGATGAAAGGATAGCTAGTAAAGTCAGGTTACAAAACATATACTCCTTTGAGGAAGCTGTCAACTTGTCTTTAAGGGTAGAAAAATTGGGAAAAGGAAAGGCCAGTGCTTCTAAGACACCTTCCAGAACCCCCACCTTCAAACCTTTTGCAGGAGTTAAGATAGGAGAACCTGTGGTTCCTGTTAAGACTCCTTTCAACCTTGATAAAGGCAAGGCTGTTGAGGCAGGCCAAAGGAAGACTACCCCTCTCAAAAAGTGCTTTCAATGTCAAGGGTATGGACATTTTGCTAGAGAATGTCCATCTAAAAGGGCTCTGAGTACCCTAGAAGTAATCCATTGGGGAGATGATGAAGTGTTGGTCTGTGATGAAGAGATGGAAGAGCCTGAGGTAGAGGCTAGTGAGGAGTTGATAGAGCCTGATGCAGGGTTAAGTTTGGTAACATGGAGGGTAATGCATACTCAACCACAACCTTTGGAAGAGGACCAAAGACACCAGATCTTTAGGACCAGATGTACCATCAAGGGTAGAGTATGTAACCTCATTATTGATGGGGGAAGCTGCACTAATGTGGCCTCCAAAACACTGATAGACAAGCTAGCTCTACCCACCAAAGACCACCCCCTACCTTACAAACTCAGATGGCTAAACAAAGGGGCTGAGATCAAGGTGGATAAACAATGTGTTATACCTTTCTCAATTGGTAAAGGGTATGTGGATGAGAGTCTTTGTGATGTTCTACCTATGGATGCATGTCACCTTCTGCTTGGGAGACCATGGGAGTTTGATAGGGATGCCATACACCATGGGAGAGACAACACTTACACCTTCAAGTATGGGAAGAAGAAGATCACCCTAGCACCTTTACCACCTGCTTTAAAGATCAACCCAAACCCCATGAGTGAGGCTTCCAAAGAAGTCATGTTGATAAGTGAATCAGAAATAGCACAAGAGCTAAGTGAGCTACAACCTGTATACATATTGCTAGTCAAGGAGACTGGGATGAGTATCATTGATATCCCTGAAGAGGTCAAATCTATCCTAGAAAGTTATGGTGATGTCTTCCCTACTGAGCTTCCTAGTGGACTGCCACCACTTAGAGGGATAGAGCACCACATTGACCTAGTGCCTGGAGCTATCTTACCCAACAAGCCAGCCTACAGGAGTGACCCTAAGGCTACACAAGAGCTCCAACTTCAAGTAGGTGAACTACTCAACAAGGGCTATGTCAGAGAGTCCCTCAGTCCTTGTGCTGTACCAGCCTTGCTTGTGCCAAAGAAGGATGGGACTTGGCGTATGTGTATTGATAGTAGGGCCATCAACAACATTACCATCAAGTATAGGTTTCCCATACCTAGACTTAATGATATTCTGGATGAGCTAAGTGGGGCTCAAGTGTTCACTAAGATTGATCTGAGGCAGGGCTACCACCAAGTGAGGATAAGAGCAGGGGATGAATGGAAGACAGCTTTCAAGACTAAACATGGGCTCTATGAATGGTTGGTGATGCCTTTTGGGTTGTCTAATGCCCCTAGCACCTTCATGAGGTTGATGACAGAAGTCCTAAGGCCTTACTTAGGCAAGTGTGTAGTGGTTTACTTTGATGATATTCTTATTTACAGTTCAACAAAGGGAGAACATTTGCAACATCTGAAGATGTTGTTTGAGGTCCTAAGAGAAAACAAGTTGTATGGCAAGCTAGAGAAGTGTACCTTCATGCAGCCTGAGGTTTACTTCCTTGGGTTCATCATCTCTAAGAAAGGGGTAGCAGTTGATCCTGAGAAAGTGCAAGCAATCAAGGAATGGCCCATTCCCCAAACTGTTACTGATGTAAGAAGTTTCCATGGGTTGGCATCTTTCTATAGGAGGTTCATACAAGGGTTTAGTTCAATCATGGCCCCTATTACTGAGTGCATGAAGAAGGGAGAGTTCAAGTGGAATGAGAAGGCTGAAAGGTCCTTCAATCTGATCAAAGAGCTATTGTGTAAGTCTCCAATATTGGTTCTACCAGACTTTAACAAACTCTTTGAGGTAGAGTGTGATGCCAGTGGTCTTGGCATAGGAGCTGTGCTTACTCAAGAAAAGAAACCTGTGGCATACTTTAGTGAGAAGCTAAATGGGGCCAAGCTTAACTATTCCACATATGACAAGGAATTCTATGCCATTGTGAGGGCATTGAATCATTGGGGACACTACTTGAAGCCTAAGCCTTTTGTGCTTCATTCTGATCATGAGGCTCTCAAATACATCAATGGACAACACAAACTCAACCCCAGGCATGCCAAATGGGTAGAGTTCTTGCAATCCTTCTCATTCTCCAGCAAGTATATAGAGGGTAAGAACAATGTTGTAGCTGATGCATTGTCTAGAAGGTCTGTAATGTTGACCTTCATGGAGCAAAGGGTGTTGGGGTTTGAATTTATGAAAGAGCTCTATCAAGAAGACCCAGACTTCAAGCATGAATGGGAGGTACATCAAGAAGGGCAAGTCAAGAAAGGCAGCAAATACACAGCTCAAGAAGGATACTTATTTTATGGAAACAAACTGTGTGTGCCTAAGGGACCTTATAGGGGATTGCTGGTCAAAGAGGTTCACTCCAATGGCCTTGCTGGTCACTTTGGGGTACAGAAGACCTATGACATCTTACAAGATCAGTTCTATTGGCCTAAGATGCTCAGTGATGTGCAAGATGCCCTCAAAAGATGCAGATCTTGTCAACAAGCCAAGGCACATTTTCAAGCAGGCCCTTACACACCACTTCCAGTACCCAACAAGCCATGGGAAGACCTCAGTATGGATTTCATTGTAGCCTTACCTAGAACTCAAAGGGGAAAGGATTCAATCATGGTGGTTGTAGATAGATTTAGCAAGATGGCACATTTCATTGCTTGTAAGAAGACTGAGGATGCCTTGGGGGTGGCTGAAATATACTTTAGAGAGGTTGTCAAGTTACATGGGGTCCCTAGAAGCATTGTCTCAGATAGAGACACAAAGTTCATGAGCCATTTCTGGAGAACCTTGTGGAAGCTATTGAAGACCAGGTTATTGTTTAGTACTTCTCACCATCCCCAAACTGATGGGCAGACAGAAGTCACTAACAGAACACTAGGGAAGATCTTAAGGAGCATTGTTTCTAAGTCATTGAAAGATTGGGACCTCAAGCTAGCACAAGCTGAGTTTGCCTTCAACAGAGCTCCCTCCAGCAGCACAGGTAAAAGTCCTTTTGAAACAGTTTATGGCACTAATCCTCTCATGCCTACAGACCTAGCACCAGTCAAAGGAAACAAGGCAAGCTATGATGCAAAGAAAAGAGTTGAGCAAATGATACAGATTCATGAGCAAGTCAAGAAGCAGATTGAAAGGTCCAATGAGTTGTACAAGGCTAGGTCCAAGGGGCCTAAGAAAGCAAGGGAATTCAAGGCAGGGGATCTTGTATGGTTGCATTTAAGAAAAGAGAGATTTCCAGACAAGAGGAGAAACAAGCTCATGCCAAGAGCTGATGGACCATTTGAGATATTGGAGAAGATAGGCACCAATGCTTACAAGGTGGATCTACCAGGAAGCTATGGTGTACATGGTACTTTCAATGTTGGAGACCTGAGTCCTTACCATGGTGAATCAGATGATGAAGGTGAGGAAGATTTGAGGGCAAATCCTTTTCAAGAAAAGGAGGTTGCAACGGGAGTATGTGACCAAGCCAAGACACGAGCCATGACACGAGCTCAAGACAAGACACAAACTCAAGACAAGACTCAACATCAAAACAACAACATACATTCAGACAACACCATGACCAGCTATGACAATGTTCTATTCAGTCCAAGCCACAACCACTTCAAGCCTGCTAAGACAACACCACCACAACCAGAACAAAGCCTAGCCATCCACTTTCCAAGACTAAGCCACAACAAAGCTCAGCCAACAGCCCAACAAACCCAACACAACAGAAACAGCCCCCAGCCAAAAACAGCCTATCACAGCCTTTCTAAACAAGGTCCATGGGGCCCCACACAATCAAACAAGCCTAACCAACCCTCAAACCTATGTCTTGGGAAGGTCCTCTACAACTTTCCCCAGGACTTCCCTCCCCAGAAACAAACACACAAAGAGTTAGCTTAGGGACAACTTCAGACTGTCCAGATTTCAGCCTTTTTGCAGTAGTTAACATGTCACTATCAAACTTTCCTTTTATGATCAAACAAACTCGAGGGCCTTTTAGAAGGACCTTTGGCATCCATCCCACTTCAGTTGAGCTCAAGAATCAAGCTCAGAAGTCCACCCCTCCACCAGTTTCAACCCCAACAAAACCATTAAGGCAGATTGTCCTATTAGAATTACTTTTCTGCTTTATCTACTTTATGTTCAGTTTTCCTGCAAGTTTGTAGCTGTTATTTTGTTTCATGTTGTAAGCCTTTGTGGCCCTAGATATCTCCTAACGTCTGAGTTGTATCCTTGTTGCCTATATAAGGCCTTTACCTAATGAAATGCAAATCAGATTTGAAGTAAAACATAAAACTGAAACCTTGTTTCTGTTGCATCTCTTGGCTGTGTGCTTGAGACAACTTCCTTTGCTTTGTGCTTGGAAGTGAGCTTGGGTCCTTAGCTGTGTGCTGGGATCAAAGTTCAACCCTCAATCATTGGCTTTGTGCTTTGGTTAAGGTCCTATCCTTGTTCTTTAACAATCAATTCAAACAGAAACAGAGTATTTGCAAAGTGTCTGAATCTCAATCAAATTGTCATTGTTTAGTTGTCTTTCTGAATAGTTTCAGTGCATGAAGGTTGGAAATTTCATCCCAACTTCCGTTGGGGAAATTCTCAAGCTCCACCAGAAGCTACACCAAATTCCTCAATGTTTACCGAGGACATGATTCGGGCCCTTACCATTAGTGTTACTCAAGATAGAGCGGAAAAAAAAGTAAAGAATTTTAAGAATCTTGAGGATCAAGTGAGCCAATTAGCTATTGTTGTTAGTCGTTTGGAAGTTAAACAATTGGGTGTTTTACCATCTCAAACAGTTCTAAATCCTAGGGAGAGTATGAGTGTCGTATCATTGAGAAATGGTAGGCAATTGGTTGAAGTTAAAAAGCCAAAAGCTAAGCCTAAGGTGATGACTATTCAAGAAGATGTGGAGCTAGTGGTTGAAGAGGACAAGCTACTTGACGATGAAGGGAAAGAGGATACACCTAGCTCCAAGGAGGTGAGTATGACAACCCTCACGATAGTGGAAATAAAACATAAGAAGCATGCGATTTATATAGCGAAAAATACGGTATTTTTAAAACCTTTTACATGCCAAAATAAAAGTACGAGGAATGTCAAATAAATAAAAACTAAAGTAGAATATACTACAAGAGACGTAGTCTCTCAAAACGTTATCAAACATAAAGTTATCAGCAAACTAGCTAAGAAACATCTAGGGTGAATCATCAAGGCCAACGCCCGCTAGCTCACACCCGAACCCAAAAACAACAAGCAAAATCCATCCAAGCAACCTGTTCATCCATGAAAATATGAACGCCACAGTCAGTGGGGAGTAACTCCGGGTTCTCCCAGCCATATCACAAATAACATACTTAAACGGAAATACATAAGTAGAAGCATACATATATAAATATACATGTGAATTACGCGAAGGATAAATAGGCATTTCAATATTTAAGATATAGGCATATGAAGTACAAAACCGTAACCATCATGTTATAGATAGACTCGGGGAAGAAACCCTTAGGCAACTATATACTCACTAGGGCTTGCATCTCACCGGTAGCGGCATATACTTGAAAAGATTGAGACTCGACATACAAACCACGCCAAGTCATCCAACAGTCACAAATAATCAATCATATAATCATCCATCCAAACTTACGAATACATTGACAAACATCTCTCACGGTAAATGACATGCACTAGCACCATGTACAAGCAAGTATGATTAAAATCGCATCCACGGGATAAACATTTCCCTGAACGCATACACGATTAACATTTCGTATATGTAGACTAATTTGCTCCTGGTAGAACGACGATAATAATACGGTCCTAGTCTAAACCTGGCCAGACTCTCGGAATCACATTTTCCGATTCGACATGCGATAAACATTTCGCTTCCAAGACTCGGTCAACCATAGAAGCCGAGTACCCCAAATTCGGTCAACCTTCACGAAAGAGGCGGAAAAGAGCACAAGCATCATAACAAGCGGTACGCTACATGCAATGAACCCACCTCGCAAGTATACGACATTTGACGGCCGGGTCGATCAACGCAAAGCTTTCGCCTCCCAACAACGTCGTCATATGCCCACTAAAACATGCAATTAAGCATTAAGGATACATCTCCTCGTTCCGACATTCCAGCCTTACGAGCTAGGAGGTAGCCAGCCAATTCTAAATCATGAGTAGGGTAGTTCACTTCATGAATTCTCAACTGTCTCGAGGCATAAGCAACCACTTTCCTACTTTGCATAAGTACACAACCCAATCCCATCTTGGAAGCATCACAATAGACATCAAAGTCTACACCATCTACAGGTAAAGTCAACACCGGGGCGGTAGTCAACCTTTTCTTTAACTCTTGAAAAGAGGCTTCACAAGCTTCATTCCATACGAACTTGGTTTCTTTCTTCAACAATTGAGTCATCGGTCTAGCAAGCTTTGAGAAATCATTGAAAAATCTACGAGGGAAAATCACAAAATCAGATGCAAGCGTGTAGGTCATGACATTACTACTGAACCGTCGACCTTTGCAAGACTTGTACATGTCAGACTCTCACGGTTTCTCTCATCACTCGTTTTAAGAATAGGTGAATATAATGTAAGATAGAAAGAACATGAGTCACTCACCTAACCCGGCTTATGAAACATGCATGCAATCTAACATGAAATCAACCTCTACAACCGTACATATGCATTCCAACCAAACAGGGACCAAAACACATGCCGAGGACTTACAAGTTGTAATAAGTGAGGTAATTGGGTGAAAAAGGGACAAATGTTTTCTGGATATGTGGAGGTAAAAGTCAAGCTAGTACCGACTGTAACCATGATTACGCATATTCCTCTTGAAAACCCAACTTACAAAATTACAAAAAATGCCTTACATGGCATAAACTCGCACACAACAACAATTACTCCTCAAATGTAGAATATAATGTCAAGAAGAGGAGTTTTATAACGAAGGAGTTTCTCATTTTTTTTCCTTTTTTTTTCTTTTGAATGATTTTTCTTTCAAATTTTTTTTTCATTCATTAATTTTTTTTTCCTCCTTTCCTTTTTTTCCGATTATTCTTTTTTCCAATTCCCTTTCCAAGATAACACGAGACCAAAAATGACTATAAAAAAACATACCAAACACATCAACTAGACCAGCTTGACTAGGGTAGGCTATTTAGGAATGTAGTTGATTGATTGGGTCAAAACAAGTCAATTTGGCTAATTGGAGTTTAAAGGTAAAATAAAAGGGAAAAGACGCCTCTCCACATGTGTCACCGCCACAAACCCGAATGCATACAGGTAAAGAGACAAAGTTCATGCTTATGCAGTTTGATGTTACATGCCTCATAAGGAGTACTACTCTCATCCTATAAATGGAAACCGATCGCGAATGTCATTGGTTTTGGAGGCTCTAAATTCCAGAAATTTTAGTAGTTTGCCAACATTTTAGTCAAGTCTATTCGTTCAGTAGCATCGGTCAAATACTCGTAGATATGCAAACGATTATACAAAAGAAAGGTATTGATAATGCACAGCTAAGGCGAGACAAAAAGTATAAATGCAATTTCATCATCGTTATACAACCATTCCGACTCTCTTATCCTAGTTAGTCTTATAAGCACAGAGGTTGTTACTTTTCAAGCACCAAGTTTTTGAC
Source organism: Heliosperma pusillum (assembly GCA_022085475.1). Lineage (NCBI taxonomy): Eukaryota > Viridiplantae > Streptophyta > Magnoliopsida > Caryophyllales > Caryophyllaceae > Heliosperma > Heliosperma pusillum. Next base: position 10,753 of record JAIUZE010075349.1, read on the forward strand.
AAAATTTTGACAGCATTTGCCCAAAACAACCTAAAAAATTGCACAAGTGGACAATGACAGGCCACCAAGACTCCATTTTCAGCACACAATACAACTCCAGCAACAAGTGACAGCCATTCATTATTCTAGTCGCCTTTTACCAATACATGTCAAAAATTAGTCAATTTTCATGTCAAAACAATGATTGGGCAGCAACAATTTTTTTTTGTTTAAACTTAATTTTAGGCTCCGCCTCTCCCCCACACTTACGATCGACAATGTCCGCAATGTCAAAGAAAAAAAACATCAGACTAAAAAGTTGTGTTCAGGTACACAAAGAAGAGGGATAGCGGTACTTAGCTGGTTCACGCGTCGTATGTAAATGTTGCTCTAGTCCAGAAAACCGCGCAGCTAGCTCGTGCATATGCATTCAACATCAGCCAGACAGTAGCAGCACCAGCATGACAGTAGGGTAAGCTTGAAATATGAATGTATGTAACTCTGCAAGTAAACGAGATAAGAAATAGTGTATACAGCATCTGGGTACCTGTGTACATCAGCGGTCCTGCAAAATATCAAACTCGACCCAAGCAAGTAAAATATGGCGGATAAAAAAAATGCAGGTAAGAAGTAGCAAAAACAAACACTTACTATTATTATTATTTTTTTTTTGTTGCAAACAAACAATAAATATAATATAACTAGAAAGCATACTTAAGCAAATAAATAAACAAACTTGGGTTGCCTCCCACGAAGCGCTTTATTTCATGTCGTGGCTCGACATATTGTCAATCTCAACTTTCATAAACCGGGTCATCCAAATCAATGATATCAATCCATTTAGCTTCGAATCCCTCATAATATGGTTTAAGCCTATGACCGTTCACTTTGAAATCGTTCCCAGATTTACAACATTTAATATCAACCGCACCATGCTCATATACCTTAATAACCTCAAAGGGTCCATTCCACCTTGATTTTAATATGCCAGGAAAAAGCCTTAACCTCGAGTTATAAAGTAATACTTTGTCTCCAATAGAAAAACTCTTTCTAGATAACATCTTATCATGATAGTTCTTTGTTTTCTCTTTGTAAATCACAGAATTCTCATAGGCATCATTTCTTATTTCCTCTAACTCCTGAATTTCCAATTTTCTAAAAGCAGTCGACTTTTCATAATCCATGTGACATTTCCTAATAGCCCAAAACGCTTTATGTTCTAACTCTACTGGAAGGTGACAGGATTTCCCGAATAACAATCGGTAAGGAGACATTCCTAGTGGAGTTTTATAAGCAGTCCTATACGCCCATAATGCATCACCAAAACGTATACTCCAATCTTTTCTATTAGGATTCACAACTTTCTCTAAAATAGACTTTATCTCTCTATTGGAAATCTCAGCTTGTCCATTAGTTTGCGGGTGATAAGCAGTCGAAACCTTATGAGTAACATGGTACTTTCTAAACAAAGCCTCAATAATGCGATTACAAAAATGAGTACCTCTATCACTAATTATAGCTCTAGGAACACCAAACCTATTAACAATTTGATCCTTAACAAAGTCAACCACCACTTTAGAGTCATTAGTCCTAGTAGCTTTTGCTTCCACCCATTTAGAAACATAGTCTACGGCTAACAAAATATAAGTGTTACCAAAAGAAGACGGAAATGGCCCCATTAAATCAATTCCCCAAACATCAAATATATTATGTACATATATAGAACTGAGTGGCATTTGGTCTCTCCTAGATATATTACCGGTTCTTTGACAGTTATCACATGATTTCACAAATAAATAAGCATCCTTATGTAAATTAAGCCAGTAAAATCCACATTCCAAAACCTTATGAGCAGTTCTTTTAGGACCAAAATGACCACCTGACTCAAATGAATGACAAAATTCAAGACTCGATTTAATTTCGTTGTCAGGCACACACTTTCTCACCATATCATCAGAGCAAATTTTAAATAAGTAAGGCTCATCCCAGATATATTGTCTTGCATCATGTTTGATTTTATCTTTTTTAGCCCTAGACAGTTCTTTGGGAAACTCTTTTAACACTAGATAATTCACGATATCAGCATACCAAGGTGGTATACCATTTAATGCATACAAGTGTTCATTGGGAAATAAATTAGGTAAGGTTACGGTTTCTTTATCTTGAACAATTCTACTTAGGTGATCAGCAACATAATTTTCAGCACCTTTTTTATCCTTAATTTCCATATCAAATTCTTGTAATAATAACATCCAATGTAATAATCTAGGTTTAGACTCTTTCTTGTTCAAAAGATATTTCAATGCAAAGTGATCAGAATATACTACTACATGAGTTCCAAGTAAATATGGCCGAAACTTTTCTAAGGCAAATATCACAGCATACATTTCTTTCTCAGTTACTGTATAGTTACATTGGGCAGGGTCTAGCGATTTTGAAGCATATTGGATCACATACGACGCTTTATCAACTTTCTGGCCAAGGACTGCTCCTACTGCCTTATCACTAGCGTCACACATAATTTCAAAAGGCAAGTTCCAATCAGGTGGGCGCATAACAGGGGCAGAGGTGAGTTTGTCTTTTAGAATGTCAAACGCCACTTTACACGCATCATCAAACACAAAGTTAACATCTTTAGCTAGCAAAGAGCATAGCGGAGATGAAATTTTTGAAAAATCTTTAATGAAACGTCTATAAAATCCCGCGTGACCCAAGAAAGATCTAACCTCACGCACACAAGTCGGGTATGGCAGAGAACTTATAACATCTATTTTAGCTTTGTCTACTTCTAAACCTTTAGAACTCACAATATGACCCAAAACGACACCTTGTACAACCATAAAATGACATTTTTCAAAGTTTAAAACGAGATTCGTCTCAACGCATCTTTTCAGCACAAGTGACAAATTATGAAGACACAAGTCAAAGGAATCACCAAAAACAGTAAAGTCATCCATAAATACTTCCCAACAATTATCAATTAAGTCCGAGAATATGCTCATTATACACCTCTGAAAGGTTCCAGGTGCATTGCAAAGGTCAAAGGGCATTCTTCTAAAGGCAAAAGTACCAAAGGGGCCCGTGAAAGTGGTTTTCTCTTGATCTTCGGGTGCTATGGGCACTTGGTATAACCTGAGTACCCATCTAAACAACAGAAAAATGACTTTCCGGCAAGTTTTTCTAGCATTTGATCAATAAAAGGTAAGGGAAAATGGTCTTTTCTAGTGGTCTTATTGAGTTTTCTATAGTCTATACAAACCCTCCACCCATTAGACACTCTTGTAGGTACGAGTTCACCCTTATCATTTTCCACTACAGTTATACCTGATTTCTTTGGGACTACGTGAATATGGCTAACCCACTCAGAATCAGAAATAGGGTATATCACTCCAGCATCCCTCCATTTTACCATTTCCTTTTTAACGACTTCTAACATGGAGGGATTTAATCTACGTTGGGGTTCTCTAGAAGGCTTAGCGTCTTTCTCTAAGAATATTATATGCATACAAAGGGTGGGACTAAGGCCTTTTATGTCAGCTAAAGTCCATCCTATGGCCTCTTTATATTCTTTAAGGACCTCTAACAATTTAAACTCTTGTGACCCAGACAGTGAACTAGAAATAATGACAGGTAAAGTATCATGTTCAACTAAGAAAGCATATTTTAAATTACTAGGCAAGGGTTTTAATTCTAGTGTAGGGGCACATTTGACAGAAGGACTTAATTTAGGAGTGTCTTTCGGTAATTCAAGACTTGAAACACATTCAAAAGAATTAATTGCTGTATTTGCATAAAAAGACTCAACCTTTTCATTCGAAGACAACATAGGACATAAATCCACATCATCATCAAATAAGTCACACTCATTTAATTTATCAATTCTTTCGTGTTCAATTGTGTCATTTATATCATTAATCTCTATCGAGTTCACATTCATTGTATCACTAGGATATTTCATGGCATCATATATATTCAGTTTAATCAATTCACCATCAAATTCAAAAGAAATAGTACCCTCATATACATCAATTTTAGTTCTAGCTGTTTTAAGAAAAGGTCTCCCTAATAAAAGTGGCACATTTGTAGAATTGTACGAATTACTCATATCAAGCACATAAAAATCAACGGGAAACACTAATTCGTCAACTTGAACTAAAACGTCCTCTAAGACACCTACAGGGTAAGCATGTGATCTGTCAGCCAACTGAATCACTACATCAGTTTGAGACATAGGTCCTAACTTAAGGGACTGGTAGATGGATTTAGGCATTACACTAATAGATGCTCCTAAGTCAAGCATACATTGGTGCACAACTCTTTAAGAACTTAGCATATTTAGGCATATGTTTAATAGCATCTAAGAGTGGAATATTAATTTCTACCTTTTTAAATATCTCTAAAATTTCATTATTTTGATCATCTTTCTTGGATGGAACCAATCGAGATGGAAATGGAGTGGTAGTTCTAACATTTTTATCATGGGAAGGGGAAGGTTTAGTTAACGTCTTTTCTTTTTCCTCCTCCTCTACTTTTTCTTGAACTTTAATACCATTTTCATTATTTATATGCAAATCATTATTATTAACTTCATGACTAACCTCAAGCTCCTTCTCTGTTTGAATTATATTATGAAGTTCTTTACTATTTCTCAAAGTAATAGCTTTAGTTTCACCAATGGTAGGAGATTCGTTTTTCTCTAAATTATGTACCACTAAGCTATTCTGAAGAGTAGTAAACATAAGTTTCATCTCATTATCAAGCTGGTGGAGGTGAGTTTCTGTTCGTTCTTGGCGATTAATATCGTTTGCGTGAACATGTCCTATTTGAGTTACTAGTTGCTTTACCATGTTTTCTAAAGATTGATGTTGGTTATTCATGACATTTTTCAATTCTTTAATTTGTTCAGCTTGGTCTTTTAACTGTTTTTGCATTTTTACCACAGAATCATCCTTTACTCCATATTCTTGGGTGCTAATGGCCATGTTTAAAATTAATTTCCTAGCCTCAGTTGGAGTTTTATCTATCAAGGAACCACCACTAGCAATGTCTATCAATCTCTTTTGATCATCCAGCAAACCATCATAAAAATATTCAGTTAAAATATTTTCACTAAGTTGGTGTTGGGGACAAGAAATACAAAGTCGGTTAAATCTATCCCAATATTCATTTAGAGATTCATTTTCATCTTGTTCAATAGACGTAATTTGTTTTCTTATAGCTCTAGTTATACTAGGTGGTTGATATTTTTCAAGAAAAGTTTTTCGCAAACACTCCCAAGAATTAATAGAACCAGCAGGAAGATAAAACAACCAATCTTTAGCTAAGTCATGCAAAGTAAACGGGAATGTTCGAAATTTAATTATATCATCATCAATACCATCTAAAGAATAAGTAGAACAAGTAAAATAAAATTTTTGTATATGTTTTTGAGCATCTTCATTTGAATTACCGAAGAACTTAGAGAGAAGTTCGATAAAACCTGAGTTTAGCTTAAATGGTTTCTCCAAAGGGGGAAAAATAATACTCGACGGCATCTCCCCACAAGAAAATAAATGCTCCCTCAAGCTCTTTTCAGCAGCTCCAGCCATGTCCAGAAGTCAGAGAAGTACCTACTAACAAAATTAACAAATATATAAAAATAAATAAAAAGAATAAATAACTAACCTAACTAAACGAATTATTATATAATCCAAGATATTATGGAAATCAGTCCCCGGCAACGGCGCCAAAATTTGATGCGTGTCGTTTCCGCAATCAAAATTAAATTTATATTCACTCGCTAATTCTACCAATTAGATAGTGTAAGCAAGGGTCGAACCCACAAGGACTGAAGTTACTATCTTAGATTAACTAAATATAATATATATAACTGTAATATATAATGGGGGGTTGGTTTAGATTGTTTTGAACTAAAAGTAGCTAAGCTAAGTAACAAATTAAAGTAGCGAATCTTATAAATGATAGACTATGAATGACGAATTAATAGGAAACATGTAATTTTCTATAGATAGCGGGGTAAAATCATCGACTCACTTTAGTCTTGAATAGACTGGTTAACTAGTTAGTCCCTTGGAAACAAGCAAACTACTACTTTTATCTTTCTTACTCGTTAAATCCCGTGAAAACACGCAAATTTAATCCTAGTCAACTTACGTCAACTCAACCATGAAAACATGTATCGAACTGACAAACTCAATCGCATTAAGAGCACCAATCAATTGAATTAGATAAGACCAGAAAACTGCAACCTCATACAATTCAATTATCAAACAAGATTCAAGTAAAGGAAACCGAACCAGAAAACTGCAACTCGATTAACACTACTCTCAATTCAACAATAGACTCACGAAAATAATATAGATGATCAGACTAAATAAATTAACATGAATCATAGAGTCAAATTACGAATCTTGAATAAATATCCAATTAACTAACTGATCTTACAAAACAATAATCCAATCTCATAAACCCACAATATCAAATAGCTAATTACATGTCCCTATAATTAAATTAGTTCATACTAATGATAAAAACAATAAAAATAGAGGAAAGATTGAGAAATCTCATGGAAAATCGGAGGAAAAACGGGTCGGAACGGAGTTAGGGTTCGTCTCCGTCTGCTCTTCTGTCCTTCTCCTGGAGTCCTCTTCTCTCTCGTCTTCTATATACGTCTGGATTCTATCTCTTTTATGGACTTTGCGTCTTCTATTTTATATTACGCGGCTCCGTGTCATTTGTTTAATAAAGTTTTTACGTACGTACTTGCTTGCCTGCTTACTTTTATTTCGACTATGACCAAATAAATACGATATTGGGCCGTCCTGCATTCATAATACGACTTTAGAAGAAATCCGAACTCAATTTGAACGGGTAGTAACTAAATGATCAAAATACATTTTAAAAGTCTAATTTAGGTCACAATAATATAAGACGGTTTAAAAGCTCAAAACACAGGATAATTATATCATTAGCTTTAAAATACGAAAGACGACATTAAAAATATAATATTAAGAGGGTAAAAATACGTATAATTATCGACTTAACATTTAGGGTTCACGTGTGTGCGTCTGGAGCGTCATAGGCTCTGATACCAACTGTGACAACCCTCGCGATAGCGGAAATAAAACATAACAAGCATGCGATTTATATAGCTTAAAATACAGTATTTTTAAAACCTTTTACATGCCAATATAAAAGTACTAGGAATGTCAAATAAATACAAACGAAAGTAGAATATACTACAAGAGACGTAGCCTCTCAAAACGTTATCAAACATAAAGTTATTAGCAAACTAGCTAAGAAACGTCTAGGGGTGAATCGTCAAGGCCAACGCCCGCTAGCTAACACCCGAACCCAAAAACAACAAGCAAAATCCATCCAAGCAACCTGTTCATCCATGAAAACATGAACGCCACAGTCAGTGGGGAGTAACTCCGGGTTCTCCTAGCCATATCACAAATAACATACTTAAACGGAAATATATAAGTAGAAGCATACATATATAAATATACATGTGAATTACGAGAAGGATAAATAGTCATTTCAATATTTAAGATATAGGCATATTAAGTACAAACCAATAACCATCATGTTATAGATAGACTCGGGGAAGACACCCTTAGGCAACTATATACTCACTAGGGCTTGCATCTCACCGGTACCGGCATATACTTGATAAGATTGAGACTCGACATACAAACCACGCCAAGTCATCCAACGGTCACAAATAATCAATCATACAATCATCCAGCCAAACGTACGAATACGTTGACAAACATCTCTCACGGTAAATGACACGCACTAGCACCATGTACAAGCAAATATGATTAAAATCGCATCCACGGGATAAACATTTCCCTGAACGCATACACGAATAACATTTCGTATATGTAGACTAATTTCCTCCTGGTAGAGCGACGATAATAAAACGGTCCTAGTCTAAACCTGGCTAGACTCTCGGAATCACATTTTCCGATTCGACATGCGATAACATTTCGCATCCAAGACTCGGTCAACCATAAAAGCCGAGTACTCCAAATTCGGTCAACCTTCACGAAAGAGGCGGAAAAGAGCACAAGCATCATAACAAGCAGTACGCTACATGCAATGACACTACCTCGCAAGTATACGACATTTGACGGCCGGGTTGATCAACGCAAAGCGTTCGCCTCCCAACAACGTCGTCATATGCCCACTAAAACATCCAATTAAGCATTAAGGATACATCTCCTCGTTCCAACATTCCAACCTTACAAGCGAGGAGGTAGCCGGGGAATGAGAGTACATAGCACTTAACATTTAGTGCTCAAATCATGACATATGTAAAACCGACTCAAAGTGGGACATATAAAAAAACGTCACAAAACATGCGATACAAACGAAAAGAACATCATATATTCTAAACATAAATATTTAAAGTTATTACGTAAATTTATACGATAAACGAACCATGCGAACTATTATAAACGAAGGTTTAAGACAGAATAGGAAAAGAACTCCAGCAGGGTGCCAGCCGGTCAGGTGGACCGGCCGCCGGCTACCCGGCTGGCACTTCATCAACAAACCAAAATCGTCCAAAATACAGCGAGGTCCCAGCCGGTCAGGGGGACCGGTAGCCGGGCACCCGGCAGGGAACAACACAACATAAATACAACTTTCATTCTGTCGCCTCCCCAGCTGGTCGGCTGACCGGCGTCCGGTCGGCCGGCTGGGAACAACTTTCACCCGAGAACAACATAATCAACATCCATTTTTAACAATCATCAATTACTACTATCAACTATCAATAATCATCAACAATTATCAATTAACAACAACCATCATCAACAAACACAAATTCTATGAATACTAATCCTATCCTAAACATGTTTACTAACATCAAAAACACATTAAAACACGTAATGATATCGAGTTACCCTTCACCGTTACCTTTTCGCGTCTTCAATCCTCGTCTAGGTCCTCCTTTACTAAGTAGTAGTCTTTGTCGAGGTCTTGAAGGTCTCCACCTACAATTGGACAACCAAAGATGAATATAATTCACCTTTGAGAAAGACGGATAAATTGAAACGGGAGAAAGACGGTAATTTTATTACCAATTAAGATAGAGGACGATGAGAGGGGAAGATTATGACGAAAATTAGCGGATTTGAGCAAGGGATGAAAGAGTAGTGACGATCTTTAGCTTGATCAAAAATGGAGTTAGGATTATGGTGGTTACTTGTTGAGGAAGAAGGAGTAAGTGGAAAGTGAGTGAGGGAGTTAGGGTTTAAGGAGATATAAGGTGAGTAAGTGGAAAAACATGGAAAAAGCCCCAAAAGCGCCTTAAGGCGTAACTCATTCGGAATTACGCGTAAAGTCCGAAAACGAATTCAGATTTGCTAAATTAGACACGGGAAATTAAATTCTAGACTAAAACTAAATTTCGCTGAAAAGTATCCGTATAATATTTTTAATATAAAAATAGGGTACATTTGCGGGTGTTACAGTGACACCATCGTTTCCTATATATGAGTCATTACCACCATTTCCTGAGACTTTGAAGGACACAAGGAAGAAGAAGGATGACACAGATATTTACGAAACCTTTCGTAAATGCGAGGTAAACATCCCTTACTTGACTTGCTTAAGAGTGTTCCTAGATATGCGATGTTTTTAAAAGAACTTTGTACAATTAAAAGATATCAAAAGGAACGTAGTTTGAAAAAGCCAAAGGGTAGAGTTAGTGAGTTTGTGGCGGCTTTGTTTATGAGTAAGACCCCTCCAGTGTGGTGATCCGGGTGTGTTCACCATACCTTGCACCATAGGTGATACACGGTTTGAAAGAGGCATGTTAGATCTAGGGGCATCGATAAATGTCCGCCCCTTTCATGTTTTTGAGTCTTTAAAGCTTGATCCATTAAAGAATACTAAGGTGGTTGTCCAATTGCTAAAAGGTATAGTGTTCACCCTAGGGGAGTAGTGGTGAATGTAATGGTTAAGGTAGATCAGTTGGTTTTTCCGGCAGATTTCTATGTGTTTAGATATGGCACAAGAAATCGATGCAATCCCAATATTATTGGGTCGACCTTTCTTAAAGACCGTCGGAGCCCGGATTGATGTTCCAAAGGGTTCATTGACTATGGAGTTTGATGGGAGTGTGGTAAATTTTGAAATTAATCCACCTAATTCAACTAATTCTATGGTCTCTTCTTTGCGTGTCATTGCTACTAACCCCAGTTGTATAAAAAGCCGGAAGCCACCCCTTCCGAACAAAAATTGTGACACTTTGCAGGTACCCACTCCTAAGCCTCTAAAGTGCAAGTTAATGTGGGTTAGTCGAAAGGATGTGAAAGTCAATCGAGGTAAGATCAGAGTTTGGTATGATGGTTGGTTCAAGAAGGAGAAAGTAAAACGACATGACCCTCCAGTTTTTTGATTCTATCCTCAGTCTCATGGGTCATCTTGCATTCGTCGGGTAAATTTCTAGACTCTTAATTCAGTCGGGTGGTTTACCACTCCGCGAGATGTCGACCCAACGACGTTAAAAAAAAGCGCTTCCGAGAAGCAACTCGTAGATTTGTGTATGCTATTTTGAAAGAAAAAAAAAACGAAAAATCTAAAAAAAAGAATCGGAACTCCTTGAGCTACTATTGCATATTTATGGTGTTGACGACATAAGAAGGAAGATATAGAAGTTTGGATGGGTAGGATAGTGGCGACGGTGTAAAGAAACTGCGGTGCTTTGTTGTGGGCACCTTGCTAATACGGTTAGAGGTAGTGGTTAATTTGAAGTAGAGGCGTATAGGTAAGCGTCGTAAGACCAAATAAGCTTGGCGTTTTATTGTCTTTGTTTCCCTTGTGCTATTTGGTCTTTGCTTAGGATTGGAGTAATAAGGGGTGTTAGAGTTATTTGGTTAATTTTGTATTTTGTTGGCCATGCTATTGTGTTTTAATGGAGGGATTAGCATGTGAACTTTGACTCAAGATCCTCTCCATTTCGTTTTGAGAAATGGATGGTCCATTTCTTTTTAACGATCCGGATCGTATCCCAACATCATCTAATGGCTATATTTATGCATGAAAATAAAGGGAGAATGGGTGTATAACAAAAACTATTATTATATGATTATTAGAGTTAGTGGAGATAAGACCATCCCCAAGCAAGGTCATGAGGGAGGTCATGACCTTGTTGGGTCACCTTAATCACATGTTAAGTAGGAAATTAGCATGACCCAGGTCACCAATTGACCTTAAAAAGGTCATCAATTGCCCTCTTTTGATGCAGATTAGGGCTGAGCAAAAATATACGATACGGTTTTAATATACGGATACGATACGGTATACGGTTTTAATTACACGGATTTTCGGGTATACGATTGATGATCGTTTCGTCGTCAAAACAAACATCAAAAATAAACCCTATATAAGTAGTATAAAGGGGTCGAATCCACAAGGATGGAGGGGTCAACTACAAGTTTGAATGAATCCTATTCTAGCCTAATAAGAGATTGATTGGAAGATTAACTAAAAACTAGAAAAAGCAAGTAATCGCTAAATAATAAGGTAAAGACAATTAATGGAAAAACTAAGGTAAAGGGTTCACCTTAGGGGGATTAATGGGTTAGTCTAGTAATTAGCAAATGGGTAACAAATTCGAGTAGGATTAATTGCTAATGTCTCAACAATTAATAATCATAAACAAAGCCATCGCATTTGTCTCAAATCACCCATATAAACACTTAGTCTAATCATTTCTACCACCGTCGCTTAAGAAATAATCAAACCATGCTTGATAAAATGGGCAACTTTCGTTTACACATTTCATCAAACACTTAGTGCGCATATGGGTAATACCCAAAATATTACCACAAATATACTAATTACCCAACTAAATATCCCACATAATCCTCCCTTAGGCTCCCCCTAAACCCTAGAAGGGAACTACTCACTCATTCTAAGGGAAATCAAACAACTAAAGGCAAAGAATAGTGAAATTAACATTATGCTATGGAGATGAATAATTATAACAATCAAATGATAAACAATAAACTAGAAATGAAAATAAATTGCATAAATAACAAAAAGATGAGAAATTTATACCAACAAGCTTGTATTAGTGAATAGGGAGAATGTCTTCACCCCAAAATCCTCAATACAAACCCAAAACTATGATAATTCTACTAGGAAAGACTATATCTACCAACTTGAAATGAGAAATTAAGCTTAATTAGGGAATGATTAAGAGAGTAATTAGTGCTTAATAGAGGTTACAAATTATCTAGGGTTTTGTGCTAAGAGATAATGAAAAGCTGCTTACAAAATATTAGGGGAAGGGTATATATAGGTATCTCAAAAATTAAGAAAGAAAATAGAAGAAGAGTCGAAAATGCGGAGCTGTGTTTCCGGGAGCACATCAGTAGCTTCCCTCATCATGCCTTCAAAAATACTCTAAGTATGGAAATGGGAGTCCTGGCCGGTCGACCGGCCACCGGCCTCATACCGGCCCAGAGCACAAAACACTTTCCAAGTAGTTACTGATGTAGTGCAGGCCGGGTGACCGACCGGCCGCCGGTCGACCGGCCAGCACTACCTGGGCTGACTTCTTCCCTCTTTCTTTTTCCTTCTTTGTGGAGTTGCGGTCTAGGCCGGGTGGCCGGCCGCCGGTTAGTTGGCCGGCCTGCACCACCTGGGGCTTGCTTTCCTCACTTTTTCATCTCATTTCCGAATCCCGACTCATGCAAGACCTTTATGATCCGATTTCTTCATTTCCGCCTTAACTCCTACAAATTAAGATCGACATTCATAGCACGGGAAATCGGGAGCAAAATGCAATCAAGGGCACGCAAATCCGTGTAAACGGACCAAAATGTGGACGAAAATGAGAGGAAAAATGTGACTAATTAAATGCTTATCAACGATACGAATTTCCGGGTATACGATACGGTTTATTAACAAACCGTACCAGGTCCGGGTCGGGGAAAATCAAATCCGGGTATACGGTTTTGACCCGGTTTAATTAAAAATAAAAAAATAAATTAAACATAACACGGTCCAATGGCCAATGGGCCAAGACTCGTACTCATTTACTCATTCCTCATTTCTTCCCTCATTTACTCTATGTACTATTGCACTCATTTACCATTCAGTCATTCCTCATCAAATAAACCCTAGAAATTTCTAAATCTGCTCCATCGTTCCACCGCCGTCCTCTCGAGTCTCGACAAGACGACAACCACAACTCTTCTGCTCTATCGTTCATCCGCCGTCCTCTCCAGATCTGCTCCATCGTTTTGCTACTTATTTTTTAATTAAGTAAGATTTAATTTGTGTGAAGAAACCCCAATTTATTTAATTAATTTACTGCATGCATCTTTTAATCTTGTATTTATTTATACATATTCGTTTTAGTATCTTTATAATTGTTTCTGATTGTTAATTAATTTGATTTATACTGTAACAAATAAATGCATCCATTGATTTTGCTTTAGTATCTTTATAATTGTTTCTGATGGATTTATTGCTAGAAAGTTACAATCTTTGTTAGGTAGAACTGATGTTGATAAGAAAATTTACAATGTCATTTATTTTAGTTAAACCGGTTCTGGGTACCCGGTTTTCGTATACCCGGAAAAACTGTGTACCCGGTTAAACCGGGTCGTATCCGGGTATCATTTTTTAGCCTTAAAAAAATCGGGTACCCGATACGGTAATTATAACCATATCGGGTACCCGGTTTTGCTCACAATGCAGATAACCCATTTGATGACCCACAAGGTGGCATCTTTTCATTGGTGGCGGTACACAACTAAAAAGACGGACATCACTGGATACCATCATCTTCATCTCTCTCTCCTGCCAAAAGAAAAAGAAGATAAATAAAATAAAATCATATTTAGATACCAAATCAAAAAGGAAAAAAAGGAGCATACAAAATGATTTTATATTTAATAATAGTCTACAAAATGAATTCAATTTTGACATATTTTGAGCCCTTTTTTTCAAGATATTTTACAGATTAAGGAAAACCCAAAAACCTTTTAAAAAATTACCTGAATTTATAAAATAAGGTGGACGAAGGTGTGAAAAAAAACGGTGAAGACGATGATGATCGAAAAAGATGAGGATGGGGATGGTGCATTTTGCGCGTGAACAAAGAAGGTGAATGAGGTGATGCTGTATTAATTTTGTGCGATGGAATGGTGTGACAACCCTCGCGATAGCGGAAATAAAACATAACAAGCATGTGATTTATATAGCGGAAAATACGGTGTTTTTAAAACTTTTTACATGCCAAGATAAAAATACGAGGAATGTCAAATAGATACAAACTAAAATAGAATATACTACAAAGAGTCGAAGTCTCTCAAAATGTTATCAAATATCAAAGTTATTAGCATACTAGCTAAACAACGTCTAGGGGTGAATCGTCAAGGCCAACGCCCGCTAGCTCACACCCGAACCCAAAAAGACAAGCAAAAATCCATTCAATCAAGCAACCTGTTCATCCATGAAAAACATGAACGCCACAGTCAGTGGGAAGTAACTCCGGGTTCTCCCAGCCATATCACAAATAACATACTTAAACGGAAATACATAAATAGAAGCATGCATATATAAATATACATGTGAAATACGAAAAGGATAAATACGCAATTCAATATATAAATATATGAGCACATAAAGTACAAAACCGTAAACATCATATTATAGATAGACTCGGGGAAGACACTCTTAGGCAATCATTCACTCACTAGGGCTTGCATCTCACCGTTAGCGGCATAAGCTTGATAAGATTGAGACTCGACAAACAAACCATGCCAAGTCATCCAACAGTCACAAATAATCAATCATATAATCATCCATCCAAACGTACAAATACGTTGACAACATCTCTCACGGTAAATGACACGCACTAGCATCTTGTACATGGCAAGTATGATTAAAATCGCATCCACGGGATAAACACTTCCCTGAAGGCATACACGATTAACATTTCGTATATGTAGACTAATTTCCTCTTGGTAGAACGACGATAATAATACGGTCCTAGTCTAAACCTGGCCAGACTCTCGGAATCACATTTTCCGATTCGACATGGGATAAACATTTCGCATCCAAGACTCGGTCAACCATAGAAGCCGAGTACCCTAAATTCGGTCAACCTTCACGAAAGAGGCGGAAAAGAGCACAAGCATCATAACAAGAGGTACGCTACATGCAATGACACCACCTCGCAAGTATACAACATTTGACGGCCGGGTCGATCAACGCAAAGCGTTCGCCTCCCAACAACGTCGTCATATGCTGACAAACACATGCAATTAAGCAGTAAGGATACACTCCTCGTTCCTACATTCCAGCCTTACGAACGAAGAGGTAGCCGGGGGAATGAGAGTTCATAGCACATAACAATTAGTGCTCAAACCATACCATATGTAAAACCGACTCAAAGTGGGATATATCAAAAACCGTCACAAAACATGCAATACAAGCGAAAGGAATATCATATATTCTAAACATGAATATTTAAAGTCATTACGTAAATTTATACGATAAATGAACCATGCGAACTATTATAAATGAAAGTATAAGAAAGAAAGGTAAAGAGAAAACCAGCGAATGCCAGTCGGTCAGGTGGACCGGCTGCCGGCTACCCGGTTGGCACCATAGTCTCACTTGAAAAACATCAAAACATCAGCGTGATCCAGCCGGTCAAGTGGACCGGCTGCCGGCTACCCGGCTTGATCCTATGTCATACGAGAAAATGAAGGAAGAATTGAGGTGTGTCTCAGCCGGTCGGCTGACCGGCTGCCGGTCAGCCGGCTGAGACCAAAGTAATACCAAAATGCACGTAAATGTCAGCCACCTCGCAGCCGGTTAGCTGACCGGCGGCCGGTCGGCCAGCTGGGACCAAATGTACACGAAATCATCACTTAACACCCATGAATATCAACCAAAACTCAACTATCATCATCAAATACTAAATTCTCACTAACAATTATCAACTAACAACAACTATCATCAACAACACAATTCCTAGGACTAATCATCCTATTCTAAATATGATCACTCTCATCAAAAACACATTAAAAACACGTAATGATATCGAGTAACCCTTCACCGTTACCTTTTTGCGTCTTCAATCCTCGTCTAGGTCCTCCTCTACTAAGTAGTAGTCTTTGTCGAGGTCTTCGAGGTCACCACCTACAATTAGACAACAAAAGATGAATATACTTCACCTTTGAGAAAGACGGATAATTTGAAACGTGAGAAAGACGGTAATTTTATTGCCAATTAACATAGAGGACGATGAGAGGGAAAGATTAAGATGAAATTTAGCGGATTTGAGTAAGTAATGAAGGAGTAGTGAGAAATTTGAGTTGATGCATAAATGGAGTTTTGGGTTTTGATGGCTTGGTTAGGAAGAAGGAGTAAGTGGAAGAAGGAGGGAGTTTAGGGTTTAAGAGGATATAAGGTGAGTAGTGTCGATTTTGAGTTTGATCAAGTATGGAGTTTAGGGTTTTGGTGGTTACTAGGTGAGGAAGAAGGAGTAAGTTGTGAGTGAGGGAGTTAGGGTTTAAAGGAGTATAAAGGAGTAAGTGGAAAAACATGGGAAAAAGCCCATAAGCGCCTTAAGACGTAACTCACTCGGAATCTCGAGTAAAGTCCGAAAACGAACTCGGATTTCTTAAAATAGACACGGGAAATTAAATTCTAGACTAAATCTAAATTTCGCTGAAAAGTATCCGTAAAATATTTTTACTATAAAAATAGGGTATATTTACTATAAAAAGTATCCGTAAATTAAAAATATTATACGGATACTTTTCAGCGAAATTTAGCGAAATTTTAAATTAAAAATATTATAACCGTTAAACTTAAATGTCGGAACGGTGGAGTATAACCGTGATGCCGTTGTGCATTTTTTTAGTGGGGATATGACGACGTTGTTAGGAGGCGAACGCAATGCGTTGATCGACCTGACCGTCAAATGTTGTATCCTTGCGAGGTGGTGTCATTGCATGTAGCGTACTAGCTTACCTTTTGACTATAGATCTCTTTCCGCCTCTTTCGTGTTGTTTAGCCGAATTTGTATGTTCGAGTCTTTGTATGTTCGAGTCTTGGACGTGGAACGTCATACCACATGTCGAATCGGGAAATGTCTTATTCCGAGAGTCTGGCCAGGTTTAGACTAGGACCGTATTATTATCGTCGTCCTACCGAGACGATTAGAGTCTTGTGTGTACGAAACGTCTAATCGTACACGATTCCGGGAAACGTCTTATCCCGTGAACATGTTTGTCTAGGTCATGAGTATACGAAACGTCTTATCGTATACGGTTCCGGGAAATGTCTTATCCTGTGGGCTCCCATTGGCTTGTCTTGCTATTGTACATGATGCTAGTGCGTGCCATTAACCGTGAGAGAATATGTTGTCATATTCGTATGATTTGATGGTTGTTTGTAAGTTGAGTTATACGTAGACATTGAGTTGGACTCTTGCGTGAATTAGATGATTGACGTGGTTTATATGTCGAGTCTCTATCTTATCAAGTATATGCCGCTAACGGTGAGATGTAAGCCCTATTGAGTATATAGTTGTCTAAGGGTGTTTTCCCCGAGTCTATCTATAATATAATGGTTACGGTTTTGTACTTCATGCATCGATATCTTTATATATTGAATTGCCTATTTATCCTTCTCGTATTTCACATGTATATTTATATATGCATTCTTCTACTTTCGTATTTCCGTTTAAGTATGTTATTTGTGATATGGCTGGGAGAACCCGGAGTTACTCCCACTGACTGTGGCGTTCTTGTTTTTCATGGATGAACAGGTTGCTTGCTTGGATGGATTTTGCTTGTTCTATTTTGGGTTCGGGTGTGAGCTAGCGGGCGTTGGCCTTGACGATTCACCCCTAGACGTTGTTTAGCTAGTTTGCCAAAAACTTTGATATTTGATAACATTTTGAGAGACTTCGTCTCTTTGTAGTATATTCCATTTTAGTTTGTATCTATTTGACATTCCTCGTATTTTCTTATCTTGGCATGTAAAAAGTTATAAAAACACCGTATTTTCCGCTATATAAATCACATGCTTGTTATATTTTATTTCCGCATTTGCGAGGCTTGTCACAGTTGGTATCAGAGCTTTAACGCTCCCGACGCACACACGTGAACCCTAAATTTAAACTACTTGACCTTGAAATAATAAATGAGAGATGGGTAGAAATTAAGGACTTTACTTGGTAGTCTCTTTGTTTATGCTAAGTGTTAGGATTAACTTGTTTTGTTTTTGTCTCATATGAAGATGGTTAGACCTCGAGTAGTAGAGAATGTCATTCTTGAGGCTCATACTCAAGTTCTGAGGAACCAACAAGATACGGCTAATGCTCACGCCGACCAGGTCCCTCCTCATAGAGAAGACAATCACCAAGGAGGCTAAGCTTGGGTGGCTAGCCAGATTGCTAGGAGTAAGATTACGCCGTATGGTGGGGAACCGGATCCTACCGAACTTTCGGAATGGTTTCGGGAGATGGAGAAGCAATTTGACTTATACCAAGTCCGTGAAGAGGACAAGGTAAGGATTGCTAAGCACTTTCTGGTGAGGGAAGCCGACAATTGGTGGTCGATTACTAATCCCACCGCTATTCATGATATCAATTTTGGTTGGGAATGTTTCAAGGCTCTCGTGGAAGACCGATTTTACCCCAAAGAGCTCAAACAGCAAAGACTCAAGGAATTCATTGATTTCAAACAAAGTGACTTGACGGTTCAAGACTTCACCACTCAATTCAACAAACTTGTTCACTTTGCACCAAGACTCATCAAGGATGATGAGGACCGAGCTTTTTACTACCGTAATAAGCTTAGTGCCTTGCTTCAAAGTAAGGTAAGGAGGAGCTCGACTTCTTTCGGGGAGTTGTATGATGATGCCCTTTGGGCCGAGAACTCCATGAAGGCCGTTAGAGATGAAGCGAAGATGAAGAATCCCCCTCCTTTCCCCTATTTCAATCCAAGGTCAAACTTCCATGACAAAAGATCTTTCACTCCCTCTTCTTCTAATGCCTATGCTAATAAGAGGCGTTTCAATGCTCCCTCAAACACCAATGCAAGAACACTTGTTCCTTATCACCCTCAAGCTAACTCAAATGCGGCTCCTAAGCCCAATGTTCCCCCTCAAACTCAAACTCAAGGACGAATTTGTGACGGTTGTAGGAAACCCGTTCACCCCGGAGTTGGATGCTATGATAGGCCCCTCTTTTGCTTTTTCTGCAAGAAGCCGGGTCACCGCTTTCGTGAGTGCCCCGATCGTCAGACTCCCGCACCTGGTGCCAAAGCTAAAGGATCCATCTAAGTACTCAGCCGAGTCGAAGCTAATGCTCACCCGGAGATCGTTACTGGTAGGTTCACTTCCTTAGATCAACCTCGTTTTCCTTTTTTGCCTTCGTCTTTTCCATCATATAGTAGTCTTTTGATGATGCCTCCTAGCGTTCCTCGTATCATATCCGTATTCCCTACTCTCTTGTGAGGTAGTTTTCTTATTAGCTAATGTGAGGAGTTAGTAGGTGTGTTTTGAAGATGTTTCAAACATGATACCTACCCGCCCTATTGAGCTAGTTTCATGTTTAGTGGATTATAAGGAATTGAGGATAAACTTAGGATAAACCTCTCTTGGTGACTTTAGACTATGAAACTTGATGTTGCAATATCATTTTGAGGATCGAAATAAGCGTAATGATAGCTTGTTGTTGTTAAGGATTATAGTGATCGCTTTAAAGGTTATTTGGGAATCTATTGTCTTTAAATGTTGGACCTTAACAGGAATAATTACTTTGTGAAATTTGGAGTTGGTGACCAAACTTGAGGAATATTGTCATAAGCGGAGACCGATGCATTTTGAATTTTAGTAAGCTAAATAAATTGATTAAGGGTCGCATTGCCATGTGTTTGACAAAATATAAGTGATTTGGGATTAGTACCGGATCTCTCTTGAGGTATTGTGATTTCACTTTTGAGGATGAGAAAGTCCATTGTAAATAATTTAATTAGGATAATGAGGTTTGGAATGAATTGAATCAATGGATTTTCATGATAAGTCTCCTTTACCTTGTGGTTGTTAGCGAACATGTTTCCCTAGATATAAATATTTTGTTGGTGGTTTCTAATAATAGTTTTAATGAAACTAAGAAGATTAGAGTACGTAATGAATCTTTCATGTGGATTGTTAGTTGTGGAGTCTACCGTGCCGATGGACTTTAGTAGATACTAATTGGATTTGTAAAAAATTTGGTTAGTTGTTTGAAGTCTCGTCGTTATGAAATATTTTTGTAGGAATCTAATGATCGAAAATGTTGAGTTGTAACTTGGGTAAATTGCATTCTCTTGAGGACTAGTTTATTCATGAAGTTGGCGATGTCGAGTTACGAGCGACCTTTGAACTATAATAGATAAGAGATAGGTTTGGAGTTCATCCCTCTCTTTTCCCTCGAATTAACCCCTTGCTCAATCTGCTACTCTTCAATCCTTCCCCTTTTTGGTCCTTTTTGCTCGTTGGACGTACCTCTTAGTATCGTGATTTGCGAACTTAATGTTTGAGTCGCGCTATGTACGTATAATGTCTTGTTATTTTGAATTTATCCTTGAGAAAACTTCCAAATTTTCATATTGTATTTCCAATCTAATGCTTCACCGAAGTTTAAAAGATGAATTTTGTACCTCCTTTTTGGAGAAAATAGATTTCTTTCGCTTTTATATTTGGATTTTGCGTTTGGTTGGATGTTTGGACTTGTTATTGGAGACGTCTGGTGACTAGCCCTGCACTTACTAACGTTTGTTTTGAATTTCGATTTCACTATTTCGACATTGATTTGATTTTGATAACTAGAGTTCTCGTTCGCGACGGGCACTCTTGAGATCTGTAAATAAAGTTTCGCACTCATGAAAAATTTCCTTAAACCGTTTTCAAGAAGAACCTCGTTTCATAAATGTTTCCCTTGTAAAAGTTTTTGTATTAATTTTGAAAACCGATTCTTGTCCTTGATACTTTTTTTTTCTACTCTCAAGTTTCGAGGGCGAAACTTTTTAAAAGGTGGGGTGATTGTAACACCCGCAAATGTACCCTATTTGTAATTTAAAAATATTATACGAATACTTTTCAGCGAAATTTTAGATTTAGTCTAGAATTTAATTTCCCGAGTCTAATTTAGAAAATCTGAGTTCGTATTCGGACTTTACTCGAAATTCCGAGTGAGTTACGCCTTAAGGCGCTTTTGAGCTTTTCCATGTTTTTCCACTTACTCACCTTATATCCCCTTAAACCCTAAACTCCCTCCTTCTTCCACTTACTCCTTCTTCCTCACCAAGCCATGAAAACCCAAAACTCCATTTATGCATCAACTCAAATTTCTCACTACTCCTTCATTACTTACTCAAATCCGCTAAATTTCGTCTTAATCTTTCCCTCTCATCGTCCTCTATCTTAATTGGTAATAAAATTACCATCTTTCTCACTTTTCAATTTATCCGTCTTTCTCAAAGGTGAATTATATTTATCTTTTGTTGTCTAATTGTAGGTGGAGACCTTCAAGACCTCGACAAAGACTACTATTTAGTAGAGGAGGACCTAGACGAGGATTGAAGACGCGTAAAGGTAACGGTGAAGGGTTACTCGATATCATTAAGTGTTTTAATGTGTTTTTGATGTTAGTAAACGTATTTAGAATAGGATGATTATTCATAGGATTTGTGTTGTTGATAATAGTTATTATTTGTTGATAATTGTTATTGAGTATTGATGATTGATGATGATAGTTGATGTTTATTGATGTTTATTGGTGAACTAAAGATGATTTCGTGCATATGTTGTTGGTTTCAATCACTCATTGTTGTCAAACTTGTGTGTGGATATATTTTAGGGAAGCCATGGTTGAGTTTACAACAAAATAGAGATGTCTCGACCCAAGTCACGGTCGTGAAACTCATGTCACGAGCGTGAAATAAGAGGCAGACCCAATACCCTTGCGTAATAGACCTTTCACGAGTGTGACATGCAAGTCACGGTCGTGAAACTCATGTCACGAGCGTGACATACAAGTCACGGTCGTGACGACTGCAGTTTTCCTGTACAGACCCATTTTCGTATAATTGTCATATCTCCTTCGTTACTTTCTTGTTTTGAGCTTGTGACCTACCGTTGGAACTAGAACCGTAAGAGGATAATCTATCTCCTCCATTTGGAATTTCTGAATTTGCATGTCTATAACTCTAGTTATGACCTTTTGAAGTGGACCCTTATTTTAATAGTTTCCAAACTTGTTGTTTTGAGATGAGATTTATGTTTCTTACTCATTACACTACAAGAATCTCGGTCAATAGCGACTGAAAGAAATAGTCGGTAAAGCAAAAAATCGGTCGGTAAGTTCATTTACCGACTGTTTTTTCATAAATAGCAACCAAAAAAGTTCGGTCGGTACTAATGGTCGGTAAATTTATTTACCGACCGATTATGTGGTCGGTAAAATTAGCGACTGATTTTTTTGGTCGGTAAAAATAATTTGGTCGGTAATTACCGACTGAAAACTTGGTCGGTATCATTTGAAAATCAGTCGGTAATGTTAATTTTTGGTCGGTAATTTTGAGTTTCTGTCGGTAATTTTGGCCCTATTATGCAGTAGATTTTTTTTGTTCTCAATACTTACTATTCTGCCTTACAAACTCTGATAGAAAGCCACAAGTGATATTTTTAAACTTAAAACACACCATGAGATCCAAATCATAAATTGTATAAATTAAAAGTTATTAAGTATTACTACAGTACATATCCAAACAACGGTTTGTCAAAAAAAACTAAAATGTATTATCATTCTACTAAGGGCATCCTAACATCGTGCTACGAGAACCTATTTTAAATTCTACTCTGCTCTAACACCACCTCCACAACAGGTTAACCTAGTAGTATCTCTTTTGTTTGCTCCTTGAATCAGCATTACATCCCTTCATAATTGACCTGCTATAATTATAAATAGAGCTTCTTAGAAATGTAAACAGGTTAGTCAAAGGTTGTACCCATGTCAATTAAAAATTTTAACCCTTGAAGCCACAATCTAGCTCTAAAGAGTTCTAGGTTACTAGCTATCAAATAGTACTATACTATAGTCTATAACTGACATAAGGTTGTTAGTTGAGAACTGAAAATTACATAGTTTCTTCAGTGATATTGTGTTAGCATGAAACAAAGGTCAAGACCACAAAATGAATAACACATGGCAATATGGCTATTTCACGCTCTTAAAATGCAAACCTTCTGAATAAATGCATTGATGTTTGATCTGCATGATGAACATTTATTTACTGCTCCATCAGGTACCTGTAAATATACAAGGTAGAGCTCATGTTACAAGCACCACATCATTTTGACCCGATGTCGGTATTTTGTAGTTTATCTTAGGACCTAATATTTTCACACAAATTGCATGCAAAAGGCTCCATGCCTCATAGTTATCAGAGATATAGACCATTTTTGAAAGATCAAAATACTAAATACTCTACCAAATCCATACCCGTATCTCTCAAGTACAGTTTATACAAATGAAGAAATGAAATATTACATAAACCCATTTAACTATACCAGGATTAGTTGCCCATGAACCCAGGCCAGTTAAAAAAAATTGCAAATAAAAGCCTATCTTCGATTCTATCCTCGCCTTTATTAAACGAGTATAAAAGAGAAGTTAATTACCTTTATTAGCACACATTTTTATTTGCTTAAAATGAGAAGTTTGTTGAATAATATCCATGATTGTTATTGTCAATTAAGCATCTGCTAAAGGAAACAAAACAAAATTTACAATCAGTATGGAAACATGAAGAACCAAAAGGGACAAAGGGAGTATTTACTAACATAATTAAGCTCATTTATGTCAAACGCTTATCATCATCATTCAAGTAAGAAATGTACAATCAACTACCTACTAAAGAATAGTTGTTATTTACACATTCTAACTTGTGCCGTCATAGCAAATATACAACCAATAGCCATGGGTTATAGTTTTAAGCTACATTCTTGAGTCCTAATCTCTCGTGTTTAATAGTCTTACATCTTCTGTACTTATATCATAATGATTCATATTAGCATACACAATTGAGTGAGCTGACATATAAATGTCCTTGGTATCATGTAAGTGTAGAATTCGTGAATGCAAAATCCAAAGTTGTGGCCAACATAATCTTCGTCAGCGTCGCAAATGTGATTTCATAGGAAAAGAAATTCTATCTAGACTCATGTAGATTTTACTCAGTTGACTACCCTATATAGAAACAAGACTGTCACAATAAACTTATAACAATTAACAACTACTCATTCTCAATTACAATAGTAGCACAATCATATAAGTTTATTAGAAAAAAAAAATTCAACATTAACGATAAAGAAGAACATCAAGAATTCCAAAGAAAAGGGTTCTATACATTTGAAAGATGAAAGCATATGAACCCCAAGTCCGTAAGTTCATGAACTCAAACAAACAGAAACTATGCATCACAGATAGAATAAATGGTGTCGCGCTTGGTGTATTCTCTGTAAGATTTAACAAGTTAAATCTTCCATGTTCTCCAAAACTTCTTGAACTAAAATGAACATCTACAAGGAACTAATTTGTCTGAAGGGAGCAAAGAGAGCTTTCGCATTACTAAAATGTAAAAAAACAACAAAAAAAAAATAGCGATGAGTTAGTTCCACTATTGTAATAGACACAAAATGCAGGTTGTTGAAGCCAAGACGCTTTCTCCATAAGAATGAAATGAACCACTAAAGCTTCGATACTAACCACAATGCACGTAATATTGTAATAAACAACTCAATCAATACATAACCAGCAAAGCATGTCAATCAATACATAACCACCAGAGTTGTGTACTCAAGTCTGAACTCTGAAGAAGCCTAGTAGCACCCAAATAAAAAAGTTGCACATAGCGTCACTACATACAACAAGCAATAAGGCTAGAAAAAACAAGATATAAAACCCCTAATTTTAAGATCTCATCAAAGACTAGCTACCAAGCTAATCACAAATGACATTAGTTTAACAGAAATTAACCCACTCAAACGAACTAATCAAAATAGAAAACCCCCAATTTCATCTAACCCTAAACTTAACCCTAACTTAAACAATTATAAATTTACATTCAATTTATACTAACAAATCAATTACGACACAAAATTGTATGTAAACAAAAATAATAAACCCTATTAAAACAACTTACAACAAACAAAATTAAGTAAAAATCATACCTAAATCAAATTAGGAATTAAATGAAAGAAGAGGGAGAAAGGAGAGAGTGAGACGGCGGACTGGGGACGGCGGCGGTGCGGCAACGGTGCGGCAGCGGGTCGGCAGTGAGACGATGGTGTGGTGTGGTGAGGTGAGGTGTGGTGTCGATCGAATGGGGGAAGGCAGGAAAAGGAGCTTTATTTTATTTTTGTCAAAGGAATAAAATGGGGAAAGAAAGTGGTGTCTGACTTCTTAATATGCGGATGGGTACCGACTGATTTTATTCCAGTCGGTAAATTAACTAAAGCGGTCACTAATTGTTGATTTAACGACTGAATATTTCTATTGAGCGACTGTAATTTATTCGGTCGGTAATATACCGACCACAAATTTTTTTGCCGACTGATATCGGTCGGTACCATTTATTACCGACTGATTTTTAGTCGGTCACCATTTCCAGTCGGTAAGGACCGCTTTTCTTGTAGTGTTATACTTCTTAAACTTGGTCTAATGCTTATGTAATCACGCATTTTCTCATGTTTATCATTGTTACATTTATATCATGCTTATATCACATGTTTGTGACAGTTTTTGATATGTCCCCCTTTTGAGTCGGTTTTACATATGTTTTGATATGACCACTAATTGTAATTGTAAGTGTTTGAACTCTCATTCCCCCGGTCATACTTTATAACGTTAGACTTAAATGTCGGAACGGTGGAGTATAACGTGATGCCGTTGTGCATTTGTTTAGTGGGGATATGACGACGTTGTTAGGAGGCGAACGCAATGCGTTGATCGACCCGACCGTCAAATGTTGTATCCTTGCGAGGTGGTGTCATTGCATGTAGCGTACTAGCTTAACTTTTGACTATAGATCTCTTTCCGCCTCTTTCGTGTGGTTTAGCCGAATTTGGGGTACTCGACGTCTTTGTATGTTCGAGTCTTGGATGTAGAACGTCATACCACATGTCGAATCGGGAAATGTCTTATTCCGAGAGTCTGGCCAAGTTTAGACTAGGACCGTATTATTATCGTCGTCCTACCGAGTCGATTAGAGTCTTGTGTGTACGAAACGTCTAATCGTACACGATTCCGGGAAACGTCTTATCCCGTGAACATGTTTGTCTAGGTCATGAGTATACGAAACGTCTTATCGTATACGGTTTCGGGAAATGTCTTATCCCGTGGGCTCTCATTGGCTTGTCTTGCTATTGTACATGATGCTAGTGCGTGCCATTAACCGTGAGAGAATATGTTGTCATATTCGTATGATTTGATGGTTGTTTGTAAGTTGAGTTATACGTAGACATTGAGTTGGACTCTTGCGTGAATTAGATGATTGGCGTGGTTTATATGTCGAGTCTCTATCTTATCAAGTATATGCCGCTAACGGTGAGAGGTAAGCCCTAGTTAGTATATAGTTGCCTAAGGGTGTTTTCCCCGAGTCTATCTATAATATGATGGTTACTGTTTTGTACTTCATGCACCGATATCTTTATATATTGAATTGCCTATTTATCCTTCTCGTATTTCACATGTATATTTATATATACATGCTTCTACTTTCGTATTTCCGTTTAAGTATGTTATTTGTGATATGGCTGGGAGAACCCGGAGTTACTCCCACTGACTGTGGCGTTCATGTTTTTCATGGATGAACAGGTTGCTTGCTTAGATGGATTTTGCTTGTTCTATTTTGGGTTCGGGTGTGAGCTAGCGGGCGTTGGCCTTGACGGTTCACCCCTAGACGTTGTTTAGCTAGTTTGCCAAAAACTTTGATATTTGATAACATTTTGAGAGACTTCGTCTCTTTGTTGTATATTTCATTTTAGTTTGTATCTATTTGACATTCCTCGTATTTTCTTATCTTGGCATGTAAAAAGTTTTAAAAACACCGTATTTTCCGCTATATAAATCACATGCTTGTTATGTTTTATTTCCGCATTCGCGAGGGTTGTCAAAAATCCTCACCTTGTCCTCTTCACGGACTGTTGGAGTAAGTGTCCTTCACAATAGTGCATTTATATAATAAATCTCATTTGGAATATACGTGGCATGATTAGTATATTTTGATACTCCACGTCAGTTGATTAACGTAAATCGGTTAGAGCGCTTGGCTGATAGAGTTGACGGTATGGTCGTATATGACGCGGTAATCAACTGATCCCTTTAGGTCACACTATAGGATGAGACCAATAGAACCCCCCCAACTTTTTCATATTTGTATGCGATACAGTTTAATTAGCCCTTTACATATATATTTGATATATCTTTGATTACGAGAGTTATTTATTAGAAATTGAGTTGAGAACTCATACAGTTTAAGTTTATCAGTCAATTATACGATAACTGACTGAATAAATTTTACGTCTTATTTTAATATAATTAAATAAGATTTAATTTAGTAATTAATCGTTAATTCACTAAATTAGTTGAGGTTGTGCATATATTTTGAGGTAGAGGTAATTAGTTAATTATCTTTACAAAGAGTTGTAAAATATATTAACTGGACTTTGTGGGACCAATTATATATTGATATAGTGGTTAAAATATCACTTAAAAGTTAAGTACATATTGTTTATTAAATTGAGTCATATAATTGTTATATGATCAAATTAACACTTAATTATGCAAGATAATTAAGCATATGATTAATAAGTATTTGTGGGACAAATATCAAAAAATCAAAATGGTCCATATAAGACCATGTGGACCGGTTTTAGTTAGTAGAAAAAACAATCATGTTTATTCTCTACTACTACCACACCCCATCACATGATAATGGATTGTTATGACACAATCATCATCACAATTACTACCAACACTCAAAGTCTTTTGCATGTGAGTAAAAGAAGCAAAATAAAAGCCATATATGGCTCTTTGTTGACCGGCCATAAGGCCTTTACATTTGAACAATTGTTGTTCAATTTTTACAACACTTCAATTTATTATGCTTCTTCTCACTTCTCTTTCTAAACTCAACTTCTCTCTAAACTCTCATATATACTAATATTCTCTACATATTACTAGTGTAGTAATACAATAATATTAGTAGTTTTTATCTTATTCCAGTCGGTAAATTAACTAAAGCGGCCGCTAATTGTTGATTTAACGACTGAATATTTCTATTGAGCGACTGTAATTTATTCGGTCGGTAATATACCGACCACAAATTTTTTTGCCGACTGATATCGGTCGGTACCATTTATTACCGACTGATTTTTAGTCGGTCACCATTTCCAGTCGGTAAGGACCGCTTTTCTTGTAGTGTTATACTTCTTAAACTTGGTCTAATGCTTATGTAATCACGCATTTTCTCATGTTTATCATTGTTACATTTATATCATGCTTATATCACATGTTTTGTGACAGTTTTTGATATGTCCCCCTTTTGAGTCGGTTTTATATATGTTTTGATATGACCACTAATTGTAACTTTGTAAGTGGTTTGAACTCTCATTCCCCCGGTCATACTTTATAACCGTTAGACTTAAATGTCGGAACGGTGGAGTATAACCGTGATGCCGTTGTGCATTTGTTTAGTGGGGATATGACGACGTTGTTAGGAGGCGAACGCAGTGCGTTGATCGACCCGACCGTCAAATGTTGTATCCTTGCGAGGTGGTGTCATTGCATGTAGCGTACTAGCTTGACTTTTGACTATAGATCTCTTTCCGCCTCTTTCGTGTGGTTTAGCCGAATTTGGGGTACTCGACGTCTTTGTATGTTCGAGTCTTGGATGTAGAACGTCATACCACATGTCGAATCGGGAAATGTCTTATTCCGAGAGTCTGGCCAAGTTTAGACTAGGACCGTATTATTATCGTCGTCCTACCGAGTCGATTAGAGTCTTGTGTGTACGAAACGTCTAATCGTACACGATTCCGGGAAACGTCTTATCCCGTGAACATGTTTGTCTAGGTCATGAGTATACGAAACGTCTTATCGTATACGGTTTCGGGAAATGTCTTATCCCGTGGGCTCCCATTGGCTTGTCTTGCTATTGTACATGATGCTAGTGCGTGCCATTAACCGTGAGAGAATATGTTGTCATATTCGTATGATTTGATGGTTGTTTGTAAGTTGAGTTATACGTAGACATTGAGTTGGACTCTTGCGTGAATTAGATGATTGGCGTGGTTTATATGTCGAGTCTCTATCTTATCAAGTATATGCCGCTAACGGTGAGAGGTAAGCCCTAGTTAGTATATAGTTGCCTAAGGGTGTTTTCCCCGAGTCTATCTATAATATGATGGTTACTGTTTTGTACTTCATGCACCGATATCTTTATATATTGAATTGCCTATTTATCCTTCTCGTATTTCACATGTATATTTATATATACATGCTTCTACTTTCGTATTTCCGTTTAAGTATGTTATTTGTGATATGGCTGGGAGAACCCGGAGTTACTCCCACTGACTGTGGCGTTCATGTTTTTCATGGATGAACAGGTTGCTTGCTTAGATGGATTTTGCTTGTTCTATTTTGGGTTCGGGTGTGAGCTAGCGGGCGTTGGCCTTGACGGTTCACCCCTAGACGTTGTTTAGCTAGTTTGCCAAAAACTTTGATATTTGATAACATTTTGAGAGACTTCGTCTCTTTGTTGTATATTTCATTTTAGTTTGTATCTATTTGACATTCCTCGTATTTTCTTATCTTGGCATGTAAAAAGTTTTAAAAACACCGTATTTTCCGCTATATAAATCACATGCTTGTTATGTTTTATTTCCGCATTCGCGAGGGTTGTCAAAAATCCTCACCTTGTCCTCTTCACGGACTGTTGGAGTAAGTGTCCTTCACAATAGTGCATTTATATAATAAATCTCATTTGGAATATACGTGGCATGATTAGTATATTTTGATACTCCACGTCAGTTGATTAACGTAAATCGGTAACGCTTGGCTGACTAGAGTTTGACGTTATTGTCGTATGACGGCGGTAATCAACTGATCCCTTTAGGTCACACCTATAGGATGAGACCCAAATAGAATACTAATTATTTGTATGCGATACAGTTTAATTAGAGCATTACATATATTTGATATGTACGTTTAGTTACAAGAGTTATTTATTGGAAATTGAGTTAGGAACTCATTCCACTTAAGTTTATTAGTCAATTATACGATAACTGACTGAATAAATTTTACGTCTTATTTTAATACGATTAAATAAGATTTAATTTAGTGATTAATCGTTAATTCATTAAATTAGTTGAGGTTATGCATATATTTTGAGGTAGAGGTAATTAATTAATTATATTTACAAGAAGTTGTAAAATAAACTAACTGGGCATTGTGGAACCCATTATATATTGATATAGTGGTAAAATATCACTTAAAAGTTAAGTACATATTGTTTATTAATTTGAGTCATATAACTGTTATATGATCAAATTAACACTTAATTATGCAAGATAATTAAGCATATGATTAATAAGTATTTGTGGGACAAATATCAAAAATCAAAATGGTCCATATAAGACCATGTGGACCGGTTTTAGTTAGTAAAAAAAAACAATCATGTTTATTCTCTACTACTACCACACTCCATCACATGATCATGAATGGTTATGACACAATCATCATCACAATTACTACCAACACTCAAAGTCTTTTGCATGTGAGTAAAAGAAGCAAAATAAAAGCCATATATGGATCATAGTTGACCGGCCATAAGGCCTTTATATTTGAACAATTGTTGTTCAATTTTGATAACACTTCAATTTATTATGCTTCTTATCACTTCTCTTTCTAAACTCAACTTCTCTCTAAACTCTCATATATACTAATATTCTCTACATATTACTAGTGTAGTAATACAATAATATTAGTAGTTTTTATCTTATTCCAGTCGGTAAATTAACTAAAGCGGCCGCTAATTGTTGATTTAACGACTGAATATTTCTATTGAGCGACTGTAATTTATTCGGTCGGTAATATACCGACCACAAATTTTTTTGCCGACTGATATCGGTCGGTACCATTTATTACCGACTGATTTTTATTCGGTCACCATTTCCAGTCGGTAAGGACCGCTTTTCTTGTAGTGTTATACTTCTTAAACTTGGTCTAATGCTTATGTAATCACGCATTTTCTCATGTTTATCATTGTTACATTTATATCATGCTTATATCACATGTTTTGTGACAGTTTTTGATATGTCCCCCTTTTGAGTCGGTTTTACATATGTTTTGATATGACCACTAATTGTAACTTTGTAAGTGGTTTGAACTCTCATTCCCCCGGTCATACTTTATAACCGTTAGACTTAAATGTCGGAACGGTGGAGTATAACCGTGATGCCGTTGTGCATTTGTTTAGTGGGGATATGACGACGTTGTTAGGAGGCGAACGCAATGCGTTGATCGACCCGACCGTCAAATGTTGTATCCTTGCGAGGTGGTGTCATTGCATGTAGCGTACTAGCTTGACTTTTGACTATAGATCTCTTTCCGCCTCTTTCGTGTGGTTTAGCCGAATTTGGGGTACTCGACGTCTTTGTATGTTCGAGTCTTGGATGTAGAACGTCATACCACATGTCGAATCGGGAAATGTCTTATTCCGAGAGTCTGGCCAAGTTTAGACTAGGACCGTATTATTATCGTCGTCCTACCGAGTCGATTAGAATCTTGTGTGTACGAAACGTCTTATCGTACACGATTCCGGGAAACGTCTTATCCCGTGAACATGTTTGTCTAGGTCATGAGTATACGAAACGTCTTATCGTATACGGTTCCGGGAAATGTCTTATCTCGTGGGCTCCCATTGGCTTGTCTTGCTATTGTACATGATGCTAGTGCGTGCCATTAACCGTGAGAGAATATGTTGTCATATTCGTATGATTTGATGGTTGTTTGTAAGTTGAGTTATACGTAGACATTGAGTTGGACTCTTGCGTGAATTAGATGATTGGCGTGGTTTATATGTCGAGTCTCTATCTTATCAAGTATATGCCGCTAACGATGAGATGTAAGCCCTAGTGAGTATATAGTTGCCTAAGGGTGTTTTCCCCGAGTCTATCTATAATATGATGGTTACGGTTTTGTACTTCATGCACCGATATCTTTATATATTGAATTGCCTATTTATCCTTCTCGTATTTCACATGTATATTTATATATACATGCTTCTACTTTCGTATTTCCGTTTAAGTATGTTATTTGTGATATGGCTGGGAGAACCCGGAGTTACTCCCACTGACTGTGGCGTTCATGTTTTTCATGGATGAACAGGTTGCTTGCTTAGATGGATTTTGCTTGTTCTATTTTGGGTTCGGGTGTGAGCTAGCGGGCGTTGGCCTTGACGGTTCACCCCTAGACGTTGTTTAGCTAGTTTGCCAAAAACTTTGATATTTGATAACATTTTGAGAGACTTCGTCTCTTTGTTGTATATTTCATTTTAGTTTGTATCTATTTGACATTCCTCGTATTTTCTTATCTTGGCATGTAAAAAGTTTTAAAAACACCGTATTTTCCGCTATATAAATCACATGCTTGTTATGTTTTATTTCCGCATTCGCGAGGGTTGTCAAAAATCCTCACCTTGTCCTCTTCACGGACTGTTGGAGTAAGTGTCCTTCACAATAGTGCATTTATATAATAAATCTCATTTGGAATATACGTGGCATGATTAGTATATTTTGATACTCCACGTCAGTTGATTAACGTAAATCGGTAACGCTTGGCTGACTAGAGTTTGACGTTATTGTCGTATGACGGCGGTAATCAACTGATCCCTTTAGGTCACACCTATAGGATGAGACCCAAATAGAATACTAATTATTTGTATGCGATACAGTTTAATTAGAGCATTACATATATTTGATATGTACGTTTAGTTACAAGAGTTATTTATTGGAAATTGAGTTAGGAACTCATTCCACTTAAGTTTATTAGTCAATTATACGATAACTGACTGAATAAATTTTACGTCTTATTTTAATACGATTAAATAAGATTTAATTTAGTGATTAATCGTTAATTCATTAAATTAGTTGAGGTTATGCATATATTTTGAGGTAGAGGTAATTAGTTAATTATATTTACAAGGAGTTGTAAAATAAATTAACTGGGCATTGTGGGACCCATTATATATTGATATAATGGTAAAATATCACTTAAAAGTTAAGTACATATTGTTTATTAATTTGAGTCATATAATTGTTATATGATCAAATTAACACTTAATTATGCAAGATAATTAAGCATATGATTAATAAGTATTTGTGGGACAAATATCAAAAATCAAAATGGTCCATATAAGACCATGTGGACCGGTTTTAGTTAGTAAAAAAAAAACAATCATGTTTATTCTCTACTACTACCACACTCCATCACATGATCATGAATGGTTATGACACAATCATCATCACAATTACTACCAACACTCAAAGTCTTTTGCATGTGAGTAAAAGAAGCAAAATAAAAGCCATATATGGATCATAGTTGACCGGCCATAAGGCCTTCATATTTGAACAATTGTTGTTCAATTTTGATAACACTTCAATTTATTATGCTTCTTGTCACTTCTCTTTCTAAGCTCAACTTCTCTCTAAACTCTCATATATACTAATATTCTCTACATATTACTAGTGTAGTAATACAATAATATTAGTAGTTTTTATCTTACTTATTATCTAGTTAATAATAAGGTAAGATTATTTGGGTTTAATCTTGGGTGCAACAAGAAGGAGACCTTCTACTTTGGAGGTTGTTTTATGGAGGATCATCCATTAATTTCATGCTCAAGAACAATAAGAAAAGTGTTTCTTATTGTGCCCATTTTGACAGAAAATTTCTCATTCTAAGGAAATTTCTTCTTATCTTTATATTTATGCTTTTATATTTGCATGCATGATAACTAGATCCTAAATCATTAAGTTAAAGTAATTTAATGAACTAATTAGAGGAGTCTAATTAGAGGTCTAGGACTTTCATGTGGTATCAGAGCACAATTGTTACATGCATGTCGATTTTAAGCATTAAAATCGAGTTATACGATAACTTGGGTAAAATTGAAAATTTGTGTTCAAAGTTGGTTTGCACGAAATTTTTGATTTGCATGCATACCTACTGACCTCAAAATGGTTGTGGTCAAATTTGGTGATTTTATGGATTAATTTGCTATTTATTTTGATTTATGGCCTTTAAACCATGTTAATATGCATATTTTATGTTAAAAATTAACTAAATATAGTTGCATGTTGATTCTGGCCATGAAATTTTGATATGATCTCACATGCATGCTTTACATACTGTATGTAAAGTTTCGTGAATTGTAAGTAAGTTTTGCATGATGATTGATTTTTATAAGATAAAAGTCAATAAAGTGAGATTATTATGATCATAAAATTGAAACGCCCTTTTCTGATCTTGAAAATTTTTGGTACATTTTATAATCTGATTTATATCATCTTGGTGAAATTTTATAACTTGTTTCACTATTTTACTATATTTAATGGTTTTTATTTGATAAAACCGTTGAATACTATGTTATTTGTTCATAAAATTTATTCAAAATTTTTGGGCAAATTTTTCTGTCTTTTAGAGTTCCTGGAAATATTCTAGAATGTACAAAATTTTTGGTTTCAAATTTTGTTATGATTTTTATATTTTATTTTGGGTTTATTTCATAAATGTTATGATTAAACCTCTATATTTAGCAAATGCGATCAATTCAAACTAATTAAATACAAACAAAGTTAGTAGAGACTAATTTTGAGTTCTAAATCAGTTTAGATAATTATTTTGAGCTTAAATACGATTTAAGTGTTGATTAGTGATTTTTTAATGGTTAAAAATCGATAAAATCCATAAAACCGAGCTAGAATGAGCATGATAAGAATTAAGGGCGATTTTGGAAAATTTTTACAGCATGTTATTTATGTTGTTTTTTTTTTTAATGAATGAATGAATGTCATTTATTTATTTTTTAATGCAAGTTGTACCTAGTATGGCCTAGATTATTTTAATCGTTATTACCCATAATGTAAGGGAATACCGATTCGGTTGTAATTTTATTTGCGATTTTGTATCGCCGTTTGTAATAATTTAATTTCATTGTTAGATCAAATTTATAATAGGAATTTTATTTGTATCTTTTTGTAATTAATTATTATGAAGATGGAGATTCCCGAAGTCGGTGATCCAAAAGACGGTGCCATGAGAGGCAAGGGGTCAAGGAGTTGGTTTCCGATTTTGTAATCTACTAGTTAATTAGATTAGCTAGGTGGCCATATTAGGATTTATTATATGCTTGTTTTATGTTTTTCCGCACATGCCAAAATTGTCAACATGCATTTTTATTTCTCGATTGTCAATTCAAAGTTATCCAAAATTCACCGACTTAGTTCGCTTATAGGGAATTAATAACAAAATTGACAAGACCTCTCACATAACTTAAAAAAATTGAGATTTAGCCTTACCAATTGAAGCACCTATGAACCCCGTGTTCATTAGGGCTACCACGCTCGTGGGTCCCTTTTTACCTCGGGTAAGTAGGGTGATGCGATCACAAGCCAAAATTGGATTGGACTCAACGAGATAAGCGTTATCTTGGGACTAGGAGATGGATTTAGTTGAAATCCGTCAACCAAGAGTTCTAACTGTAGAATTAGTCAAGTATTGACTTACCATTTTTAGATAAAGGTAGCATGCGATGACTATATTTTGTCTAAAGATGGTTCTTGGAATCACTTATATAATTTCGTGAGGGGTCATTATATGAGTGACTTGTTTAAAATTGTTTTACAAGTAAATTATATTTAAGCAATGAATGTTTATTTTCCGTTTATATTTATGATATTCGCACAATGACAATTATTTTATCCTTCTACGAACTTGTAAATCCGTTCAATCGTGGAAAGGAGTTTCCATTATTTTATACGGTAATATTTTGATTGCGATTGTGACACCCTCAAATTTGCGGAAAGAAAAAAATAATTTAAATACATAAAAGATGATAATATATAACAAGGGTGTCATAAATAACAAAGGTCATTACAAAACGGAACAATATTCTACAAAAGAAATATACAAGACGGGAGACATATCTCCCGTATAAATACGGAAATGAAAGAGTGTATAATAATATACAATCTAAGAACCGAATATAGGTCCAAGGTAATACTTCGCTCGCTAGCTCGTCAATGTACCCAATGTATGCATTCACCACCTGTTCGACCGCATTAAATATAAACACGGAAGCCACAGTCAGTGGGGAGTAACTCCGAGTCCTCCAAGCCACGAAATGTCGAGTTTAATGAAACATGAAAAACATAAAAGCAATGTATATATAAAATACAAAACCTTAACATATATGATATGCTTTTCATGTTATGAACCAGTTAACTAACATATAACCTAGCATATGAAGCTATCATGTGAAACCGATAATAAACTATAACTCGAGGTAGGGAAGCTGGTATGCTAGCTCAGAGGTTCCAGTACATGGCCCTGATCACTCAACCCTCACAACACGTAATCTGGGAATCAGTTAACAATCGGTAATCCAAACTCTATCAATCCTAGCCGGCTTGCATCTCACCTTCTAGAACTCATAGAATCATACAAACATGAAAGACCAATACCTCTACAAACAGGCATAAGTTCTTAGGGCAGTCAATAGAAGACGTCTGTAACTCGAGGCTATACCACAAGGTAGGAAAACATCCTAGTCCTAGACTGATCAGACCTAGCGACAACAGCTATTCCATTCCCCGTCTCATGACATAACCGTATACGAGAAACTCTACTAGGCGACCCCCTAAGCAGAGATGGCTAGTACTTAAGCTGGCTCCCTTCCCAAAGCGGAACTCTTAGGACGCCATGCCCCGACTTGGAGATAAGCCCCCCAGGCCGTGACACAAAAGCTATCAAGTTGTGAACTATATACTCGTTAAAGATAGTACGGGCCTATCAATGTCATGGTCCAAGCTACTCATTTAGAATTAGAATGGTCAAGACGCCATATATCCATAATTCTCTATGGGTACTTAGTCCACACGACACCAACCATATAAACAAACAGTCACGGGAATACATCCTATCATGTGACTAATTGCATATAAATAATAATCAAATATCATATCGCCTCATATCTACTAAGGCTAATTCATTAATTAAATACAACATCACTTGAAGACAAATCCCCGACCCGAGTCCCGCGACGGGTCATCAGTCAAAACGGGGCTGACTAGATCTTAGTTTGACCAAACCCGTTTGGTCAAACCGGCTAGAAACAGAGTCTTTTCCACATAGACATAAAATCAACATATTCTTTTCATGTTATTTTATTAAGACTTCTAACATGTGAATTATTCTATCATACCAAAACCCGTTTGACTAAAAGGATATTAAATTAAACTACGGTCTCGTCTTATAATTTCTAACATGTGAGAAATAATAATTTAATGAAAACCTTTTTAATTAAATATTTTACTTATTAATATTTCTCGCTTGCTAATTATTACAAAACGCGATAAAAATTACGATAACTCAAAAACCGTCACAAGTCCCAAAGTGGGACCCACGGGCTGAGTTGGGCCGGACCCACATGGGCCTGATTTGGGCCTCACGGCCTGATTTGGGCTCAATGGGCTGTTTTGCCTAAAATTTCTAAAAACCGTTTTTCCAATATTTCCCGCATGCTTTAACATATTTAAAACCCGTCAAAACAACAACCAATCAATCAAACATCGACACAACCCAAAGACCAAAACCCGGACCCACCATGGACCAACCCAGACCGGGTCTGAACCGGCCTGGACCGGTCTGGCTGGTCCGGTTCTTGCCCTCTCCACGGTTCACCCAACAAACAACAACAAATTTATTCTAACATGTTTTAAATTATCAAACACCCATTTTAACAACCATCATACAAAAATCATTATTATGAATAATCATCCAAATTCATCAATAACACTAAAACAACATAAAAATTCCTAACAACATAAAAATCATCAAGAACAATAAGACAACATAAAAATCATAACTTATTAAAAATCATCAAAATTCCTCAAGAACACTAAACTTGTTAAAATTTCCTAAACAACATAAGAATCATAACTTTATGGAAAATCATAAAAATTCATAAAACACACTAATAACCATTACTTATCATATTACTAACAAAAATCCATAAATCATAAAAAGATGAACCAAAAATAAAGATGAACCAAAATCAAAAGAAACAAACTTAAAGCTAAGTTACTAACTAAAATCATACATAACCATAACATGAACAAAACTAAAACCTAAAGGCTATGTGACATTAATTCGTCGAGTAAAACGGAATTGTTACCTTAGCTAGCTAAAATCAAGTAGCACCAAAATAATAAGAACTAAGAACTAAGAAACCCGTCTTCTAGTCTTCTCCTAAGATATACGAGTCACCAAACTCGTCTTCAAATCTTCCCCTATAAGAAATGACAAGAAAACATTATTAGAACTTAAAATATGATTTTCCATAATTAAAGTCTTGAAAACGATTTTGACGGAATTGAAATAAAACCGTACGGGAAGATGAGGAGCGAAGAGGAGATCCTAGAAATATAAATTAGGACGGATTTAATTAAGAAATGAAGGATTTATGAATGTTTTGCTCAAGAACGATGAAGAACAAAAGATGAACGACGAAGAACACGAAGAACGATTAAAGAAAGTGATGTTTTGAGCTTAATTTGATTTGTTGTTCAATGAAAAGTTGTTTGTGAGTAGTGATGGTGGTTTGAGCCGTGTACATATAGACAAATAAGGATGTCGAGTTTTGAAATTGTTGTTACGTAATTGACTCGCGTTTAATACTTATTTTACGGTAAACGATTTAATATAATTAACGATAAAGTTAATTACACCAAATATCAAGATATTATGATATTGTAATGAAAAGTAATCAAAATATCAAGGCCTAAGAGAGGACTAAAGTAGACGTGTGAAATGGTGACTTCCGGTCTGATTTTGAGCGTTTTGCGTAATTTTCGTTAATTGATCGATAAAGTAAATAGTTATCTAGATATTATGATATAGTAATCAAAAGTAATGAAAATATCAAGGTCTATTAGTGGGTAGGAGAGCCGTGTGGAACAAGGTGATATCGGGTCTGATTTTTCTCGATTTGCGTAATCTCCGTTGACGGATCGATAAAGTAACAAATATCTAAGATATTTGTATTAGTTTAATCGAAATAATTAAAATGTCTCAAGTGAGTGGGAAACGATGACATGGCCGCGTGTCTCATGCCAAAGTCGAGTTTCGATTTTGTTTCGCGCTTTACGATGAGTCGGGAATAGTTAAATGACGTTCGGTTAAAACCGTAAACGTTATTCTTTAAATTCCGAATAATTCAAAATAATTATATTAAATTATGATAAATCTTAATAAATCTAAATAAAAATAAATCAAAAATATTATTTTTTTAAATAAAATTTCGGTCTTCATACTTATGAGACGAGTCGGGAAAAGTCAACGGAAGTCAAAGTTGACTGAAAAGTCGAGAAAAGTCGAAGATTACTTAAAAGTCAAGAAAAGTTTAGGACGACTTAAAAGTCAAGAAAAAGTCAATGACGACTTTTAAAAAGTCAAGGAAAGTCAAAGACGACTTAAAAAGTCAAGAAAAGTCAAAGATGACTTTTGTCAAGAAAAGTCAAAGATGACTAAAAACGGTCTTTTCATGAAATCTCTCAGAAATTCCAAATACGAACGCGGAATTTCAAAATAAGACTCGGAACAAAAATTCTTATTTTAAAAACTTAAGTTCTACTGAAAAGTGTTAGTAAATATTTTTACTAGAAAAATCGGGTACTTTTCGGGTTGTTACATAAGAAATAAGTAAAATAAATGTGTTAAAAATTACCATATGATGAACAGTTAATTTGGGTTTATTAGCATTTTTAGGTCTTAAAATACACAAATATATATAAGAGTTGTCAAAGTGGTCACATGTTAAAGTTTTGTACAAATGGTCGGGGGTTCAAATCCCTCCAACATCATAAAATTATTAAATTTTAAACAACCCAAAAAATGAGTGTAGCAAGGCTCAAACACAAGTCGCTTTACAGGTTGAACACTACACTTACTAACTTAGCCACATTGTCTTGATGTTAATAATGCCAATGTTTAATAGTTAGAATATTAGTGAATGAGGAAGAAGAAGATAATGAAGGAGGAGATGGTAAGAATGAAGAAGGGAAGTTAGATACACGAAGAAAAATAATAAGAAGTTTACCTCCTAAATAGTAGGAACAAAAAAAAAATCTTTAAATGATTGCTTTTATATAAAGAAGATGTGATATTAAGCTTAAGACGGGTTTAGTAGACTTACTGTTATTATTGTAGCCTTCCAAGATCTTTGTTGTCCCAAAAAAATATAATCAGATTATGGTATATTTTGATTAATAGAAGTGCCTATTTCCCGTTAGCTTAATGGCGTGAAGGAATCGAAGCGGCCTATGCTTATTACCTCAATAATGTTGTGTTGGCTGGACTGGCCTTGGTCGGCATAGTGGTTAATAAAGCTTCAAAATTGGTATAGATATGGTTTGACTATAAATTTCTTCTTTGAAGTTCCGAAGTTAATGCAGTCTTAAAAAAACGTTTTTTTTTCCTCCTCTCTTTTGATCATCATTCGCCTTCGACGACACTTGCGCCTGATCGCCTGTTGTATTTGTGTTTAGACTCCCTGATTTTTAAAATCTAGGTGCTCATAATCCTTCGTTCGAAGATGTTTATGAGCCCTCAAAACGTTATTGCCAGATGTATGACCATGAAATTCCCCCTTTTTACGCCAGTTTAGTCTGATATTCTATGCTTATTTGAGCCATCGAAAGTTT
The DNA here is from genome assembly GCA_022085475.1 of Heliosperma pusillum. Taxonomy (NCBI): domain Eukaryota; kingdom Viridiplantae; phylum Streptophyta; class Magnoliopsida; order Caryophyllales; family Caryophyllaceae; genus Heliosperma; species Heliosperma pusillum. The sequence goes on from JAIUZE010075349.1 coordinate 51,817, forward strand.
CTACTACGGATACTGACGACTGCTCAGGCCAGAAGGTTGAAGGTTCTTGTTTTTTTCCTCTTTTATGTGACCAGTTTGGTTTTTCCGAAAGTTTCAAATTTTTTGGTCCTATTTCATTGCAACAAGACCAGTGGCCTGAACAAAGATAGCATGGTAGCGTGTTTGTTTCCGTGTAGGTGCGGATAATAGAATTTTTCCATTTAGTGAGATTTAATAACTTGAATAATTGGTGTTACTCTAAAATGTAGTTTTAATTCCATTTAGTGAGATTAATAAATTTGAATCACTGATGTTACTCTAAAATGTAGTTTTAATTTAAACCCACTTCGTTAGCGTAAATGGTATTAACATTGTCGGTAGAGTATAGTGTTGTAGTAATTTTTTTTACTTTTCCTCTTTATATTGTGGTTAAAAATTCTGCAAAATTATTAGGCGTTCTTAACGGTATGCTTAGCAAAAGTGTCTATGCACAGGGAAAGTTGGTTCGTATTGTAGTTTTTATTTAAGACACGAATTCATACTGTAACTACATATATCAACGTACTAATAAATTAAGTTATTTTTGGTCTTCATACTGTCATATAACTTTTGTTCTTTTCTGTCATATGCAGATTCCATTTCATGGATTGTACATCAGAGTTACTACATCAGATTATGTACTTTCTGAGTTTTATGTTAAACTTTTTTAGTTTTGTTTTACTGAATTTGAGTTAGTTTTTGAGCATTTATATTTAAATATTAAGCTTAAAAAATACAACATTGCTCAAAAACTATACTTATAAATTAAATTAATTTTAAGTTTTTCCATCAAAAAAATTTATATAGCTTGTAAATTGTAAATACTCGAAAAAAATATATATAAACTCAAAAACTAAAAGATTAAGAGATAGTACATCTGATGCGTAATCCTTTTTCTCAGGTTCATGCATGTGGCTTTAAAGTCTACTCTTCTGTTGCAATTACATTTCAAAAGATGAGTATGCCATCTATACAAGTCCCATGTCTTTTCCTGCCGCTTTCTAGCATTATCTGCATGTTAACAACACAGATAGTGCATGGCTGCCACCAATTACTATTAAAAAGTAATTATGTGTATATGTGTCTCTTTTGTGTTGTTGGTTGGTAGTATTGCTCTGAAACTGTCTCTTTGTTGCATGTACTTATTGGAATATCCCTTATACTATTCATATAGTAACTACGAAAAACTCAAATTTTTTTCCTCTCGCCTTTAAATATCATATTTGGTTCACATCTTAACACAAATTACATCCTCTACGACTGCACTTTTTTTATCATTGACACTGTCAGTTTAAAGGAGATCTTACCACATCATTATGTACATTAAGTTTAAGGTAAGCACATGTATATAATTGTGTTAAATTTTCTTTATGCATGAACAAAGATAATTTTTTTTGGACTACTACTTATTAACACTAAAAGCGTCAATCCGAGTCTGTTCTCATCTGATCGTTAACTGCATAGACTCCAAAATAAATATATGCGTCATAGTTTATTAATTTTTGCAGGTGAATATGGACATCACTTCTACACGGGAAAAAAGATTATACATCGGATGTACTACCTCAGAATAGTATGAATTTGAGTTTTTGTGCATTTGTTTCGAGCTTTTTAAAGTTTATAATTACATTTTAAATCTTATATAAGATGTTTTTTTAGTTTTATTGTAATTTTTTTAGCTTAATGTTAAAATTAATAAACTCAAAAACTTTATATTTTTATTAATACTAAAATCAAAATCTTTATTGTAAATCTCAAAAACTACAATATGTGTGGTAGTACATCAGATGTATAATCCACTTACTGCTTCTACACGGCCTGTAAACTAAAGTTTTGATTTTTTTTCTTTTTCTCATGTAACTTACTTCTATTGCTTCGATGGACGACATTTTAGCTTTATGACTACGAGCCTAGCACTATGCTTTTACCAATTTATACACGAGTGTTTGGTGGTTAACCCGAAAGTTCTTATTTATGTTTCTAAATTTTCCGATTATGAAACTGCCTTTTTAAAATCGGATGTAGTATAATAGAATAATTTTAGTGTATAGTTCGTTACTTATTTTTTTTGGTTTTGTAATTCCAAATTTAGTCGTACTTAAGTACTTAATCTAAGTTTAGACAAAATGATTAACCTGAAAGAAATAAACTCATTATCGCTTTATATGAAAGACAAACCGATCTCTATGATAAATAAAAGGTCGTCAGCAACCAACTTCGACGTCGATTTTCTCCTGTGTTTTCTTCTTCGTTTTTTCGTTTTTTTGCAGGAAAATTGGTGCTGTTTATTGTTTTATTATGATTTTTTTTTTTTTTTTTACTATAAACAGGTTTTTTTATATTACTACATTAGCTTACGCTTTAGGTTGTTCAGAAAATAGACTATCAAATATGAGTGAAGGTACCTTACAAAATAGATGTACACTATTTTTGGGATCTCTTTTTAAATGGACTCAAAAAATATGTTATCGGGATTAACCAAACTACTGGTCAATGTGATTTTGTGTATGATTTTTCTTACAAATTTATTTACTAAGTTTTTTTTTATCACTTTGTATTATCTAGCTTACGCTTTAGGTTGTTCAGAAAATAGACCATCAAATATGAGTGAAGGTACTTTACAAAATAGATGTACACTACTTTTGGGATCTCTTTTTAAATGGACTCAAAAGATACGTTATCGGGACTAACCAAACTACTGGTCAATGTGATTTTGTGTATGATTTTTTTAACAAGTTTTTTTACTAAGTTTTTTTTTATCACTTTGTATTATCTACACATTTTATGCTATGCGAACTTTTTTCGTGGCGTTTGAATATTTACTTGTCTTTTTTTTCAACTATATCCATTTTTTACCAAATAATTTTTTGCTAAATACTTGTATATTATTACAATTTTTTTGTTGATCGTATAACAGTTTACTACATGTAAAAAAATTACTTTTTTTACTATACATTTTTTGTCACGTTCATTATTCTAAGAAAGAAAACAAACAGATCTAACGCAACAGGCTTTGTACTTATACCTTATCATTTACCTTAACCTTCTATTATGTCTTATTTGCTTCCAAGGGCGAACCCAGTAGGTGGCAAGGGGCGGCGGACGCTCGTATTTTGATACCCCAAGTGTGATAATAAAAGGAATGATATAAAAATTGGTAAAGTATATACAGTGAAATTGGGGTGGCTCAGTGGTAAAACCTATAGTACTAGCGGCATGAAGTTTAGAGTTCGACTTCTTCTATAGTCATACTGCCTTTATTTTCCATTGAACATTTATGTACTCCTACACAATTTTCGGTGACAACCATTCTTAGCGAAATATCGCTTTATATTTTCGCTACCCCACTGTTAGTCCTAGGTTCTCCCCTGTCTACTTCTTTAGATTTACACATGATATTGACATTTTAATGCAATCGCGATTACCATAGTTTTGAGATGCTGAATCTTCTTGGTTGAAAACTCAATATATTTACTGTTGGAATGCGTATACCATTTTTTTTATGAATAGTCAAAGTGGCGCTTATAATTCTTATGATACTTAGAAGGACAATAAATAAATTGTAACTTTGTTTAATTGTTTTCACCAGTTGATATGTTTATTCCCTAAAATTACTAATATTTGCTTCTTTTACATAATTTCTTCGCTGCGTAGCCAGAGATTTTTCGGTTATGCTGAATAAGTGTTCAATATGAATCTATTCAAGCACGCTGCGTCGTGTTCTCGTACAAATCGATCGACCAAGAAAAATCGCCCAGTCTTGTCACCTTCTACTGGAAAGGGTAAAAACAAAAATTCCCATCTTCAACATCATATATTTCGTGTCTTTTTCTTTTCTTACTTTTTCTAAATTATAGAAACACCATTGAAGTTTTTTCACATCCGCCTGATACGCCGTATGTTCTTCCTTTGCCGTCCTTGTGTCGTTAATGCGGCGCAAAACTTTTCAAAAATGAGTTACAAAGCTTCTGTTGTTGCCAAGGAGATGTGCGCCTTGCACATAATGTGATGTCGGCTGATCTTTGCATGCTGTTTACGGCGAATGACACAACCTCTCAAAACTTCAGAAAATATGTTGTTGTGTTGTATAACAGTTCTTTCACGTTTACTTCATTCAGAGTTAAGAAAGACCGTGAACTCGCTCAAGAAACTGTGGAATATATACCATTAGAGTGCAAGGTCAAGTTCACCATTTCATTAATGGCATTCTACCAAATGAAGATCGTCCTAGATATATACAACTTTATTTTTTTTACAGAGATCAAGAATTATGGCATCGACTACAGATTTGTCCTAAAATTGAGCATAATGTGATTCGTATTTTGATGCGCGTTATGCAACTCAATACCTACACTCGCTTTTTTAAATCCCTCGGGAACGTAGGTATAGATAACGGCAGCCGAATTGTAATAAAATCGGATCCAATCCAAGATCAAAGGACTCATAATGCTCCTTTGACCTCACAAGTTGCAGCCATTTGGATTTAAGACGAAAATTCTTCGCAGCCTCCTCGGCATGATATAGTTGTATATGCAAACTCCGGTACAAGTCATAGAATATTACATTACTATGGTTTCTATGATCCATTACAATACCCTGTCTTGTTTCCTTTTGACGAAAAGGATGGCATCGGCGTATCTACCGAGCTAGCGTCAATCCCCGACGTCGCCCTGAATGCCCGTCTTTTATGATAAATGAGGTTCTTATACAAACAGCAGATGCCTTACTTGAAAATGAAGACCAGGGTTTACTCTTGTGCATCATATTTCGTTTTCTAAAAAAAAATGCCTTAATCAACGTGTTTTTAGTGTTGTTGTACTTGCAGTTGCAGGTACTTCTGAATCGGAAAAAAAGTTTCTTGTAGGGAGTAATACTGCTATCAACTTCAAATTCACCCAACTGATTCTTCTATATTGTTAAGAAGTGGTCGGATTCTCCAACAATATACGGTCGATATGTACTTCAAAATTGAAACCACTCGACTTGACAACATACACAATAATCAGAATCTAATTCGTGCAAATCTATATCAAGGGGTTATTAACAGTCATGTCGCTGGACAAAGATATGGCGCTAATATCGGTCGTTGTTTCATATTACTGGCAAGCTTCATTGGATGTGATCGCGATTTTAGACGTCGAAACATTTGTTCTATGATTCTGGTGCAACGATATGGGAAGCCAGATATATTTATGACAATGACATGCAACCCTCGTTGGCCAGAAATTGAGCGTGAACTATCACCTTTTGAGGAACCGCAAAACAGACCGGATCTTGTTTCTCGGGTTTTCAGAGCAAAACTATTTGAGTTAAAGAAAGATATTCTCGTGCGAAAAATATTCGGCAATGTTGCGGGGTATGTTTACGTCGTTGAATTTCAAAACAGAGGTCTATCGCATGCACATTTTTTAATTATTTTAGATTCCGATAGTAAGATAAGAACACCTGACCAATATCACGAATTCGTCTGCGGTGAGTTCCCTAACGCTAAAGAAAATCATCACTTGTACTCTTGTGTTGTACGTCATATGATGCATGGACCTTGCGGTAGAGAAAACCCTACAAATCCCTGCATGAAAGACGGTTGGTGTATGAATAATTATCCGAGTGCATTTGCAGATACAACAACAAATGGTCGTGATTCGTATCCTATATATCGTTGAAGGGATACATGTGTTCATGTAAATGTTCGTGGATCCCAATTAGACAATAGGTGGGTCGTTCCATACAACCCTTTTTTTATTAGCAAAGTACGACTGTCACCTAAACGTGAAAATATGTTCGACGATTAAAGCCGTTAAGTACATGTACAAGTACGTGTGTAAGAGGCATGATCGTATATCGTTTGCTCTGACTGACTCTAACAGTTAGTCATCATTTGACGAGATCACTGCCTACCAATCGGTTCGCTGGATTTCTCCGCCTGAGGCCGCATGGAGAATTTTTGGATTTCATTTAAATGAAATGCATCCTAACCTTGTTCCTTTACAGGTACATCTACCGAACATGCAAACTGTAAGGTTTCGTCCTTGGGAAAACATTGGTAGTGTTATGGATGACGACGCACGTAAAACAACAATGTTAACGACTTTCTTTGAGCAGAATGTAAGTGATGTTTTCGCGCAGACGACGTTATATAGTCAGTTTCCAGAATATTACGTATGGCATAATCGGAAAAAAGACAAATTCTTGATTCCGCGAGAGAAAGGATTTGCGTTAGGCCGTTTGGTATATGCAAATCCTTCTGAAGGAGAACGTTACTATTTACGTCTTCTGCTATCAAATGTTCGAGGACCCACTTCTTTTGACGACCTTTTGTCCGTAAATGGCATAATGTGTAATTCGTTTCGCGATTCGGCGTATAGACGCGGTTTGCTTGAGGCTAATAATTCTATGGAACACTGCTTAGAAGAAGCTTCTTGTTATCAAATGCCAGGCGCTCTTCGTAGATTATTTTCCACTTTGCTCATTTACTGTAATCTGAGTAACCCTAGATTACTCTGGGATAAATTTTACAACGCGTTATCAAAAGACAATGCATATGCGTTTTCGTCTCATCGACGAAAAGTATTGCAAATGACTCTTAGAAATATTTGTTCCATAGTTGAATCGACAGGGAAAAACTTCAGTAGTTTTGATTTCGGTGACCTGAAACTGGATGAAGAAGGTTTCCGTCGTTCCGGCATGAAAGAAATTGAAGAAGAATTAAATATTCCTATAAGTTCAGAAGAAATACGTGCGGTGGACATGTTAAACACTGAACAACGTTGTGCTTACAATACAATTTACAGAAGAGTTATTGAATATGAAAAGGGTTCTTTTTTCTTGGATGGACCTGGTGGCACAGGAAAAACTTTTCGGTATACAACACTGCTTGCGAATCTTAGAATAAAAGGTATAATTGCAATTGCAGTTGCGTGTTCAGGTTTTGCGGCCGCCAATCTCCCCGATGGTAGAACTGCAAATTCTCGATTCAAGATTCCTCTTGATATTGATCAAAATAAGAGCTCACAAATTTCAAAACAAAGTTCTTTAGCAGAACTGATTCGTGCATGTAGGTTGATCATTTGGGATGAAGCGCCCATGGTAAAACGACAATCAATCGAGCATTTTGAACATACCATGGGAGACGTTTGTTCAAATGACTTTCTTTTCGGTGGCAAAGTAGTCTTATTTGGGGGAGTCTTTTGACAGGTACTGCCAGTTATACCCAAAAGTACACACACAGATGATAAATTCTATGTTAGTTTCTAAACAAGAAGGAGAATCGTTCACATACAGGAGCTTTGATGAAGCCTTAGACGTGACAACAGAGCAATATCCAACATAAGCTCTTAACACTTTGCAACCAAGCGGTCTTCCACCACATGAGTTGGTGCTTAAAAACAATAGGCCAGTTATATTATTACGAAATTTAGATCCTACTTCTGGACTTTGTAACAGTAGGCCACCACATGACTTATTTGCAAAGGTTTTAATCAAATGTTATAGATGCTGAGATCAACGTCGGCCACCACAAAGGCGAAAGAGTTTTTATACCTAGAATTTCACTGCAGCCAACCCCTGCTGACAAATTTCCCTTTCAGCTCAAGAGAAAGCAGTTCCCTATTAGATTAAGTTTTGCAATGACTATAAATAAAGTGCAAGGGCAGACACTTAGTACGGTTGACATACATCTGGCTCGTGCTACTTCATATAGTAGCAAATTTCGGTGAGAACATTTGTGAAGCGTACGGCCTTGTTGATATTATATCCTCGTTGCTTACATGAATTACTTCACGTCCTTATCTTTAAGAAATTTCTATAACCTACGGTTAACTTTACAATGTTTCCAAGGAAAAAAATGGTTTTATACTTTTGATATCGTTTCAGCTATCTACTATTGACAAATTTCCTTTTCAAATGGAAAGGAACCACATCTCCACTATATAAATTCTCCAATTCCTACTAATCAAGTAGAAATACATATATGTTGCATGTTGTCTTCGTTTAACGTCTGCTATATATATTATGCTTTCCTCATTAGCACGTAAGTCCACTATAACTGTTGTTGTACTCTTGCATAGCAGTTTGACCAACAATTAAAGGCTTAACAAATAGATTATGTAGCCTAAAGAAGTGCATACATATAGATAGATCTCAATGCATATCTTTACAATACTCCACTAATTTCGTGGGTAAGTTTTTGCTGAGTAATGTTATTACGCGAATTTTCTCATGCTTATTATCTTATATATATTTTTTATGTAATTTCTTTTGTTTCAAAATTTACTTCCAATTTATTAATCAAAAGGTAAAAGGTACTGCCATATGGCTCGCAATAGTGCCACATCTTACTGCCTTCAATAACTGATTTTACATTTCTTTCTCTACAACAGCTCGAACATATGACGTAAACTTTACTTTTCCTTTGAATAGTTCTGTATGTAGCTCTTATAAAAAATAGAAGGAACATCGTATACTATTGTTTATTGTGAAATGCATACTACAATTATAAGCACATGACTATAATTTTGCCATACTATTTTATACGTATGCTTTAATGTTAATACTATTTTTTTTAGTTTACTTGTCGATTTTGAATTTTTCTTTGCTTAACACTTTCTGAATTCTTTGTCTTACATTAGTATTCACAATTTATAAATTACAATGGCTCCTTCAAGAATCTCTCTTGCTTCCTTGACCAATCGTAGCCGTAACTTTGTCGTTGTTGTGCGCCTTGAGTCCCTATCCGCATCCAAAAAAAGGTTGGAAGGAGAGAAAACATTAGTATTCACAATTTATAGATTACTTGAAAAGAATTTGTTTAAAATCTATATGATCTACTATATTTTCATATGTAACAGGGAAAAGAAATGGCAGCTACTATCTTCGAGGAGGATATTGCTTTTTATAAAGACGTTTTCCATGAAGATCATGAATATGAGATTCCAAATCCAACAATTAAAATCATTCTTGAACAGTTCAGAACTGATAATCATATGTACCAGATGTACCTACGAAGAGGTATGCAGGTAGTTGATCTTGCTCCGGCTGAAGTTCAACGGACGTATTGGATGCCAGTAAACTCAGTAGCAGATTGTCTCGACCGACGAGAGCGCTTTGGTATGTACTTTTAGATTTATTCATGTAAACTACCTTTTAGAAAGCAAAGAAAATCATCATAAATGTTTTTTTACTTCTTACAGATTTACTTGGTGTAGCCATTTATGTTGGTTCCCTAAGAACCATCACAAACAGAACATCGGGTGAAGACCAAGATGCAAGAGACATAGTGATTGTTGACCAGACGTAAGCTCCAAATGAAATGCTTTTTTTCAGTGACATGTATATTTTTTTTGAGTTCTTTCTATTTTTATTTGGCCTATACATTTACAGGATGCAACTAGTTGTTGTAACTGCTTGGCGTGGACTTGTTTTAGAATCGATCGAAAAGATTGCCAGGATCATAGAATCCCTACCTTTAAGTCAGATTACTCGCGTTAGAGCATCCGGATATAGGGGTATGTTTATATATTATAATATAGATTACATTTTAGACAAATATATGATCGTTGTTTGACTGCACAGGAGGTTGCTGGGGTACCATACGATTTTCGTCCATAAGATTAGACAGTGTTGCTCCTGCCGCAGAAGCCTTGCGAACATGCTATATTACATTTGTATTTGTTGCATTTATATTTTACAACATGCACTACCTTAATGTTACCTAAATTTAGGGCAATTAACAACAAAGAGACACTTCAGTAATTGCGTAATGATTTTCGCTCAAATGTTATTGGGGAGACCTCAACACGTCAAGCCATGTCAACCGAAGAAGCACGACTATTACTGCCAATAGGATCACTTGTAGATCAACCGGTAATGCTTTACACAAACTTTTCAAACAGATCATACCTATCAACTTGTATCTTTTCCATATATTCATCGTCTGCTATTTCTTACCAATTTTTAGGAAGGGAAAACTATACAAATAAAAAGGAAAAATACAATCTGTATTATATCCAGATAGTTTTGCATACACCACTTGTAGTATTTGTTAGGAAGAAACAGCCACCGCGTTGGGCGAACCCTTTTCCTGTGATGCTGGAGAAACCTGTCATAATGCCATTTCAAATCCAACGTAGGTGGTTTAAATGAACTACTTAAACTATCATTACTATTTAATTTTACAAAGCATATCTAATATAATTGCTACTGTTTTTTACATTAATAGATGTGCTCTTGAGGTAGTTTTCGCCGACAACACCGGTGAAACACACATTACACTTTATGATTCGCTAGCTGAGGTGATTATAAGAAAAAAAGACCACCGAACTTATTGCTTTAGCACCAGAGGTAATGTTTTTTCCACAAATTCCTCGGACTACTAATATGTAATTAGTTAATACTATATTATGGTTGATAACGCTTTACCGTTATTATTCCCATGTTTTAGGAGAGACGATCCTTGATTGATGAAACGATGAACAGAATAAAGGGTCGAGAATTTGTGATAAAGATGAAACGTACGTACTAAGTGGTCCAATGCAACAAGTACTTTTCCGTCCGCAGCATATTAAAGAAGCAGATGTTTAGGACTAAAATATCACTTATGAAATAATTACTAATTCTCAACCTTTTGTTAATCTATGTATGAACTAATTCTGAAATAATTACTCAGTAAAATAACAAATGCAAATGTCGTAGACATGTCATTTCCCATCCTGATGACACAATATTAAAAATCCACATTCAGTGGCAATAATGTTTGGCAACTAAATTGCATATACAGTACATGGCAACAAAAAGATAATATTATAAATCGGTTTGTCAACAAGTAACATCTCGATGCGAGTTTACTCTTAAACAATGATATTTTAAATATTGTTGAAGAAAAAATACAGTGCGTTACATGCTATAGTACTATCTCACGGTAAAAAATAAGAACAAATTTGCTAAATTATCGCAATTTATGTTAATAATTTAGTATATGATAGGAAACACACTTTTTAATATTTCGTTATTGATACATCATCTCAAGCAATTTATATATTTTGCTTTTTGAAACATATATTTTATTAAATACTTACCCTATATCTATTAAAAAACATATATTGTTTGTGTGTAACTAACTATTTAACTTCATAGAATTTTTCCTAAGATTGTATCTAAATTTTTTATCATGATCGTTAATTTAATATTTCAAGTAAATACATTTTCCAAACATTTATTTTTATTCGTTTCGAACAACAATCTAAAAAATGTGACAACGTGCATGGTTGTATCATTAAGTACTTTAGCGTTGTTACTTGTTCAAACAAAAAAAAACATACTGAATAAAATATAATAATATTGATATCATCTTCTCAAAAAATTATGCCACGTAACTGTAATCAGTGTTAATTACAAAAAAAAAGAAATTACGCCGAAGAAAAAGACTTATCCTATTTGGAATATATTTTATTCATAGATTGCATTTGGGTAAAGAAAAGCAAAAGGGACAAAAAAGGATACACGTATCTTCCACGTGTCAACACGCCAATATATGTAATTTAGTCGTACGAAATTATAGTTGATACAAATCCACTTACGCCGAAAACCAAAACTAATCCAATCTGAAATACGATTGTATTACATGTCATTTTAGTTATGAACTATATAGATACACATACCTTCTCTGTGGCAGAACATCTAGCACAACACCTCATTTTACATGCATATCGGTTTGCCTATAAATACACAACATTGGCTGCCTTTTTCATAGAAGGTAATTGTCCAGAGATAATTTCCAATGGGTGTTATTTTTATTTTATTTCTTATATTATTTTTAGGGTGTATTTCTTCTGCCTATACGTATTCTATTACATGTATTACAATTTAAGGTGTGCGTGTGATTACATTTTTACCTACACAGAAGTATTAATGCAATTTTAGTGACTTACTAATTGCTTTGTTTCAGATTCATTAGCAACACCTCAATGTCCATTAGAAATAAATTTGAAGATAATCCTAAACGACTTACTAAACAACTTCACCTACCTCCTGCAGAGTTTGGCATTCATGCCGTTACGGAAGACGAGCTAAAGGCTTACGTTTGCATATGTGGAATTAGTTCTTCAACGGAAGAGGTTAAGTTTATTGGATCATGTTCAAATCTTGTAGGGCCATCTCAGCAAAATTGTGCCAGAAAAGCAATAAATTTCTAAAAGATTTATACGGATTTGATGTACTGGACTACAACTACTACGACTTACAACTATCGCAACACAATTATAACATACTAAAACAAAAATACTACACAGCCACCAGGCATGAAATTGCTCCTGAACTTGAGTTGTTGTCGCTTTCAAGCGATGACTGTACGCCTTTATCCATCGCAGTCTCAAAATAATAGAGCTAGTAAACGCCCATAGATATAATAAATGTCTACTATATCTCATGTTTATTTTATGTATGTATAAATATCTATAAATAGCACAAATGGTTTGTCCATAAATTTAAGATCTGACTTTAATGTTTACCTATTTCAGTTCGTATCTTTAACAATTTACAAATGCATTGCAGACACAACAAGTAAAGGAAGTTGTCCGCTGCGTGCGGCGCACGCCACATTCCTACTAGTTTGTTAATATGAAAATACATAACCTTGTACAATTTTCATTATAACACATCTGAGAGCGAATTTTCGGTCCCATTTTGTGTTCCATCTTGTGTCTCATTACCCCTCATTAAGACACATCATCAATCTAGTGGAAATAATTACCATTTTTATCTTGTGAGGGTGATGTTTCATAAGATAAGACAATGAGACACGAGATGTGACACAAAAGTGAGACAAAAGATTTGAACTCCTCAAATCCTATAGTACGTTATTTTAGTTCTCGATTACACATGCTTCACCTCCCGTGGGCCCAAACCAACAATTCAAAGCGGCATAAATTGCTCGTATAATACCAATTGATATACAAAGTAATTGTCGAAAACATGTACACATTGTACAGTTGCAAATACTGATACACACACATTGATATGTACAGGTGCAGATCTAGTACATAGTCTAAAATTAGAATTATCTACATAACAACCTTCAGTTTATTAACCCATCATCTTGATTATCAGGTGTTTTGAATTATCTGAAATAGCCATAAGTGCTTCAAGCCCACGTAAAGTACTCCGTACTTGGCAATATCAGCTGAAATTTTGAAGCATGACAACTATTTTTCCAATCCCAGGAGCAGATTTATGTGTTACAGTGGATTGGTAAAGGGGGACTGCCCTAGATGGCTTGTAGAGTTCATATACTTCGTCCATCTTAGTACAAAAGGAAGTTACCGGATCCATTGTCTTAGTAATTCAGTAGTTAATATTTCAAACAGGAGATCATGGCTTTGCGCTTCGCTTCCCTTATTCTTTTACTCGAATAACTTCCACCGCCTACTCGTGTTCTGTCCTTTTTACCATTGTAAGATGATTACAAGTGTGGAGGGAATAACATTAGTCATGGTGTCAATGCATATGACTTAACAATGTTCAATGTTTTTTGTAATGTCTCACGTTAGTGTATCTGAAAACCGAGAGTTGAGAAACAACCATGAAACATCATAAGCAATACTTTATGGATTACATGTCTCATTTCTTGCTATTTTGTTTTGTTACAGTTTGGTACTCCGACCTAACATTCTGTCAAAATTGAAGGGTGAAAAAAATAAGATAATGGAGGATAAGAAGAGATAGAGGAAGGGAGAATGATTAATGCGTCGAAGACAAGCAATTAACATCATTCTATTGTGTGGTCTCTCATCTATTTTATAGTTTTCTTCTAAGATTATAACCTGGACGCAAATCCACGATTCAATGTTATGTGCCATATCAATTAAAACAATGATGACAATACCACTCTTCCATGCACAATGTGCCATATCATCATTGTTTCCACGTTCTAGGCCGTGTATGAGAAGATCATGATCATGATCTTCTCAAACACGGCCTAGAACGTGGAAACCTCTGCGCCTCTGGGGTGTACGGTTTGGCATTATACAAACGATAATATTTGTTCAGCTTTTTACATATCAGTTGAGATATACGTTTAAATTGTTGGTACATCATGCACAAACATATAGTCGAGCTTCTTAACTTGTTCAGCTATAAGTCTATAACTCATTTGAGAATCTAATCTAATATACTAATATAAGACTGCTCAACCAAGTTTTTCAAACACCTTATACCTTTAATCTAATTTGTTTAGCTTCTTAATGTATTGGTTATACTTTTCAATTTGGCTTAATGTTCCTTATACCTTTACAATTTAAATGTAATAATTTAAATAATAAATAATCAATGGAAAAACTAATATGGAAGTATCTTTATGAGAAAATAAATAATTTAAATGCAGGTCAATCGGTTCAATTACTATCAGTTCAGATGTATCCAGGTTCGGGTATTATGTGGTTATATTGAATTTGGTTCGATTTTGGTCCGATTCGGATTGAAATGGGTTTCAAGTACTTTTCAGGCTACGCATATCAGGTGTTCGATCGGTTATCTTTTCAGATATATTTTATTGGCATTTCGGGTTCGGTTTTATTCTACCGCGTCTACCTGCACGTAGTGCACCAGATCTAGAACCACTATATCCAAAGTACGAGACCCAAATCCAAATTTCCAATTTAGATTTGGATTGAAACTAAGGATTTAGACTGAATCTAAGATCTATGGTCATCCTTAAGCTCAACAGTAGGTTGTACATGCTAAAACCACATCCACGTATATAATCTTATTACTGGTTCATAACAATAATGAAACCGATGGAGTGATTTGGGAGGACAACTTTGAGAGAAATGGGTCTTTTCTCATGAGTTGTTTCACTCGTACTAGCCATAATTCAAATAAGTGACCCGCAAACTAACAAATACAAATCCAACAATGTTGGTTTAACGAACAAGAAACCAAGCGTAATGGCTTAACATATGCACATAAAACTATAATAGTTGCGAGTCTCATTTAGATGAAACAAAAAAGACTGTAAGAATACTGCTCAATGGCTCAGAGAGAGAGAGAGAAAGAAAGAGAGTACCTCCAAAAGTGCAATATAGTAAAAATCTTCCATATGTTGCATCAATGCACTCCCATCTCTAATAGCAAGAAATAAATTTATTTATGTCTGCAGTATTCTGTCTACAAGCTCTTTTTCACCTTTCATATTCATAAATTTAGCATATAAGCATTTCTTGTTCTCAAAATTAGCTAATTCTCTCTCTTTCCTCCCTTTTATGCTCTCTCTCATCCTCCACTCTAATTTGGTTTTAGAAGATCATAATCAAGTTAATTGATTCTACTAAAATGTTGTTTTTAATTTTATTGTTAGCTATTTATTCATTATTACTCTACAATATTTCATGGTAAATGATTCTACTACAAATCAGTAGACTTTAAAACAACAAATACATAGATTTAAAAAGAGTTACTTTCTAGCTAATTGAAACTCGGAAAGTAATTCAAATACAAACATTTAAAAAAGATTTATTTTCTAGCTAATCAACTTAGAAAGGTTACAAAATCAATTAAACAACCAAGTTATTTGAACAAAAGAGCATAAAAAGACTATAAATTAAATTAAACAAACTACACGATTATTGAAATTTGAACGGCCATCTTTATGGTGACTGGTGACTGTTACAATTGTTGTTAGTCATACAATCTCTATTATGACTGAGATTATGACAAAAATTATAGCTGAGATAATGAGACAATTAAATATGTTTAATGCTCATTATCTCCATTCATCTTCCTCTTGTAACTGTCAAATTGTGACAGTATAAATATAGGACCGATATGAAGCTAAGTATACACAACACAAATACACAAACAGTAACATACAATCAGAACAAAGTCACCATTATTTGATCTTTTGGGATTTGGGGTGTGAACTACCTCCGGTGACTCTAGTAGCCATCGGTTTCGGGTTTTCGTGGACAGAACGTCGGCACGTCAATCTTCCGTACCATTCCGCTATTGAGGTACGTATTTCCAACAGTGGTATCAGAGCCGGTTGTGTTCGGCTTCTGTCCCGATATGAATTCCAGCGTGTTTTCCCCATTTTTCATATAGCAAAATATATGTTGTTTATTTTTTTTTTATTGTCTGACTAATTTTGTTTTTGTGTAAAAAAAAAAAAGGACAATCGTTTATATTTGGAAAGTAATTTAAACTTACATTTTACTGCTTCAATTTTTTTGACAAGTAATTTAGATCTTGTCTCGAACAATGTATCGGTCTTCTCCTTCAATTTTATCCCAGCGTTTGTCGCCGGTTTTTTTTTTTCTCGGACCTCTGAATCACCGTTGGTTCCGGCGTATGTCGCCGAAACATGAGTATAATGTGCCGTCAAAACCTGCGTGTCGGGCGCAGTTCGTTCCGACTGAAATATAACCGATCTATGTGATGGTGGTTATCACCTTACTTAGAGGTGGTGTCGGGTTACGGTTTAACAATTTTTTTTTTCTGTGTGAAGAAATAATGGTGGTTTTCTAATTTTTGTTTGGGACAAAGGCAATTTTCTTGTGTAGAATTAAAAGAAGAAAAAGGGAAAAGATTGGATGAGTCTTTTGTTTTTTTTTTCTGGAAAATTGGTAAGGATGGTGAAATGATACAAAGGAAAGAGGAAAGAGATTGATTATGAGTTGTTTGTATAATATGTATTTTATTATTATTCTTTGTTTGTGAGTATACATGTGTATTGGCACATTTGGCAGTGTGTTTTTTTTGTCATGTTGTACTACTTATTATTGTACTACTTGTGCTGTACTACTTACTAAGCTATGTTCCCATTATATATGTATTTTGTGTAAATATGTTGTACTACTTATGATTAATTTGAGATCACATATATGTGTGTACTACTTTTATTATAATATTGCGAAATAAATAGCTTGTGTAAATATGTTTTACATAGTTGTTTTTTTTAATAAGATTAATGTCTTGGAGATATTTTCTTTTTGGTAAAGCTAATGTGTTTAGCTTAAATTTTGTGATGTACGAATTTGTTTCGTAATAATTTTATGAGGAAAGATTTTTTTTAAAGAGTTTTATTATTTATGTTATTGTGTGATGATTATGAGCTTGGCGGAATTTTCAAACATGCTATATAAATAATAAAATTCTTGGGGTACTTTAATTTTTCCGACCGTGTCTTATGTCCATTTTGTTAATATACTTGTAGATGGCTAAAAATATGATTGGTGATTTGTCCACAACTGAAAAGCTAGATGGTACTAACTATGACATCTGGCGTAGGAAGATTCAGTATCTTCTTAATGAACGTGAGGTACTTGAAACTTTGACTACTACTGTGGCTAAGCCTCAGGAACCTCAGAAACCTGAGGATACGACTAAATATAATGAAAACTTGAAACTCTATGATGAGTGGTTCAAAAAGGATCGTTTTGCACGCTTTACTATGTTGTTTTGCATGCACAATGATTTGATTGGTGAGTTTGAAATGTGTCCTACTGCTAAGGACATGTGTGATAAGCTTAAGATCGTGTTTGGTCAAACCTCGGCGACAAGGCTCCGTGCTTTGAACCTGAAGTGGATGGATTATTCGATTGATCCTAAACACAATGTGACTGAACATTTACGTGTCATGAGTGCCATGATACGTGATCTGAAAGCTGCTGGGCGAGATGTGCCCGATGAGGAGCAAGTGGTGGATGTGCTTCGCTCTCTTCCCTCCGATACTGAGGAGTGGAAAAATTTTAAGCTCCTCATGTCTCACAGTGAAAATATCAAGACTTTCACTGAACTTGCCAAACATGTGGAAATGGAGGTGGAGCGTCAAAAGGCGCTCAAACCACATACTCCTATTGATGCACTTGTTGTTCATAAGTTTAAGAACAACAAGGGTAAGAGGGGCCAGAAAGGGACACGCCCTACAAAGCCAAATGGACCACAAGATGGAGTTCAAAATCAACAAAAGGCAAAAGAGCCTAAAAGGGTCAATTTAGCGCGTGTGAAGTGCTATAACTGTGAGAAAAAAGGTCATTTTGCTCAAAATTGTCCTGAGCCAAAGAAGGTACTTTTCTCCTCTAATGATCATGATTTGTTTGTATGTTCCCATGCATTAGTTTCTAATTCTCTTCCTAATTGGATTGTAGATACAGGGGCGAGCAAACACATAGTTCGTGATCGTGATGGTTTTGTGGACTATCATTGTTTTCCCGTGGGTTCACAAATTAAACCGTCATGCTTGGGAACGGTAGTGAGGAAGATGTCCTTGGAACTGAAACCTATCAAATAAAGCTACGTGGAGGCAATACAATGCTTCTACATGATGCCCTCTATGCACCTGGGGTGCGATGTTGCTTAGTATCAGTAATTAGTTTATTGAAATTAGGTTTTGTTTTCAATTTTAAAGACAGTAGTTTGGATATTTTGTATCATGGCGAATTGTTTGGCCGTGGTATTTTGAAAAATGGTTTCTTTGTACTTGACTTGGATGATTTTTATGATAATTCATCTTATGCTTTTCGTTCCCATTATGATGTTGATTCTGATTCTGTTAAATGGCATGCCAGACTTGGTCATATTGGCCAAGAAAGAATGAACAGACTAGTTAAAGATGGTCTTTTAGACCGGCTTACTAGGGTTAAGTTGCCTATATGTGAGCCTTGTCTAGCTGGTAAAGCAAGCAAGAATCCTTTTAGCAAGGCTTCAAGAGCTTTATGTCCTTTAGAGCTAATCCATTCTGACATTTGTGGGCCTTTAAATGTAAAGGCTCGTCATGGTGCTATATATTTCCTCACTTTCATTGATGACTTTACACGTTTTGGTTATGTGTATTTGTTATCTCGTTGTTATGAAGCACTTGATACGTTCAAGCGTTTTGTAGCAGAAGTTGAGAACCAATTGGATCGAAAAATTAAGACTCTTCGAACTAATCGTGGTCGGGAATACCTTTCTGATATGTTCAAAGGGTATTGTGAGGAAAAGGGTATACGTAGACAACTTACGATCCCTCATACTCCACAACAAAATGGTGTTGCGGAGAGAAGGAACCGTACCTTACTTGACATGGTTAGGTCGATGATGGCTCAAGCCAACCTACCAATTCGTTATTAGGGAGATGCGTTGCTTACGGCAACTTACATTCTCAACCGTGTGCCAAGTAAAAGTGTACCCCTCACACCATATGAGTTGTGGTATGAGATAAAGCCCTCTTTGGATCATTTACGTCCGTGGGGTTCGGCACGCTATATGCATAACCCGAACCATAAACATGGCAAGCTTGGTCCAAGAGCAACCAAAATGGTGTTAATTAGATATCCTGAGCATTCGAAAGGATATGTGATGTATGGTGAGCACCCTAATGGTGGCATGACTGAGATTGATTCTCGTAATGTTGTTTTTCTTGAGGATGAGTTCCCAGGTATTGGTGAAATTAAGAAAGATCTCGAGTTGTATGAGTTACAACAACCATCTCTAGGTGAAGAGGGGGAATTTAGAACTCTCGATGTCACTAGAGATGGCGAAATCCTGTCTAGTGGTGTGAATTATGGGAATAGTCCTATAATTCGAGAAGATGGGAATTTGCCTATTAGTGAAGATCCACTTGAAATTGAGGTTAGTCCTCAACCCTCAAGTATAGAACAAGAGATTAGTTCTCAAGTTCAATAACCCATGTCTTTAAAAGATAGTGGGAGAGATTCTTCCCTTACTGGTATGGAACGTAAGAGTGAACGAGGGAGAATTCCTCGTCAATATTTTTGTTGGAGCCCGTGTCCTCCACAGTTAGTGTGATAACATGAATAAATCTCTTACAGGTTCACAGGGTATACTTAGTATTCTCATCAGTTGATTAACGTTTATCGATAACGGTTGGCTTGCTAGGAGTTTGACGTTATTGTCATTTTAATGGCGGTGATCAACTGGTCCCTAAAAGTCACACCTAAAGGATGTGTCTGAGAGATGTGATTATACGAATAATATAATCATATTGATGCCTTATTATATGACTAAAAGGTTAGTCGATGGATATGACTAAAAGGTTAGTCAATGTAATGATGATACGATTATTTAATAACGATTAAATAATATTAGCTGAGACGAATTAAATGTAATTCGTAATTGAATATAAACCGTTATATTTAATCAATGTATATAATATAAGCTTAAACGAATTAAAATGTTAATTCGTAATTAAACATAATATGTTATATTTAATTAGCAAATTATAAATATACGGATATTTATAGTTGACGTATATATATTATATTACATGCTAATATAACCGAAAAAGGAAGGAGAAAATGGTCTTTTTCTTCTCTTATTTTTCGGTTAATAAGAGGAGTAATAAGAGAAAATATCTCCTATTATTCTCTTATTGATACTAGGTCAAAAACCCTAATAACAAGAGGAGTAAAAAGAGGAAAGACTCCTCCTTCTACTACTATTGTCATTGGGCCGAAATAGAGGAAGAGGAACAAGAAAAATTCATATTTTTCTCTCAAATTCTCTCTATCATTCATCATCACACAAAAGAAAAATTAGCAGTAACTTTTCTCTAAAATTCTAGCACAAGCAAGGCATATCTCGGAGCATCTTGGGTGCAACAATTAGGAGAATATCGATTTCGATATTGTTCATAGGCCAAATTTGCTAGGACCAAAGGTTAATTCTAAATTCCTATAATTTTATATTATGCAATTCATTTATGACTCGTAATTCATATACTATAGTTTCGTTATAATTCGTAAATTAATGACGAAATATACCGATATTTCTCACAAGTGGTATCAGAGCCAAGGGCTACGAAATTATTTTACATGTTTTTCATAATTGATGAAATATAAGATTAGAAATATTTATTTTTTTTGTTTTTTTATTTCGGCCGAGTATAGAGAAAAAAAAAAAGTTTTTTTGTTCTTTTTGCTGCTGCAGCCGAGAAAAAAAAAATGGAAATTTTTTTTTTATTTGTATTGTTCACTGTTCATCCGTGAAAGAGAAAAAAAATTTTGCCTTGTTTTTCCATTTTGATTCATTATAATTGTTGTTTTAAATAGTTAAGACGATAACATGATGAATTTGTAGTTGTTTTGATTTAATAAGGATTAAATTAAAATGTAAATGGAAATCGATTTGAATGTTCATCGCTATATATTTTTCGGTATTCATTGACTTAGATATTTATTTTAAATTGTTAAATTGAATCATCTAGTTTGTGTCGATGTTTAATAATGATTAGATGTTGATAATTTGTACCGATCTTGAAAATATTAGTAACATCAAATTAAATTGTATATTTTAAAAAAAATCGTGGCTGCCAAAAAAAAAAATGTGTTTCGTTTTTTTTAATTTTTGGTCGAAAGTTTTTGTTATCATTCATTATAATGATTTTGTTTCGTTTATTGTTGTGAAGAAGTCCACAATAATTGGATACCCAATTATTTTAAAGAGGTTTAAAATAATGTTGTATTAATTCATGTTAAAGAATATGAATTAAAATTGGATTTTGTTTGGTTGGAGTTATTTTGATTAATTAAGGAATTGTCACATAATTTTGATCATTTTAAAAGGTGGTTTTGATAAATTACTCTTCATAATTAAAGAATTATGTCTTGGATGATTAATTTATAGTTGATGCATTTTATTTGTTGAATGAATGGTTGAATGGTTTAATTTGCGTATTTTTGCAATCGGTTGTAATTTGTATTACCTAGTGTGGCCTTAGTTGATCATGTTTTCGTAATGATGGAAACATGATCTTTGATGTAATTTTGAGATCTCGAATCTCCATTTTATTTTTCATTAAATTATGTTTTTAGATTAGAATGTAAATAGGTTTATATTTTGTAATTTATTAAATGTATTTTGAGAAGATTAAAGATGGAGATCGGATTGCTCACTCCCGCTACATGGACCAAGATGGTACATCAAGACAAGCTTCTCGGGTCCAAATGGGTTGGATTCCAAAATTGTATTTTGTTCATTTTGGTAGATAGGCCACACTAGGACTTTGTAATATTTTTATGTATTTTTCCGTTCTTGTTGCTTTTTCATCACATGATAGTTAGTGCATCATATTCCGCCTAAACCAAACCACCTACTACTAAAATGCATGAAAATTGACTCATATAGTTTGAATGTTAGTTATCATGGACATAAAGATGTCACTCGAATTTAAGCCATCATTTTAGTTTATTCATTCTCGCATGCTAGATATTAGTTCACTTAAAATTGAATTAAAATAAAATTGATGGGATCTTCCTCTAAACCTAAAATTGAGACTAGTCTTTATAGGCCAAACTACTATGAATCCCTTCTTCGTCGGTAGGCATATAGGACCTTACTCTCCATATGACCCCTTCTACGTTGGGTAAGTAGTGTGTGTTGACCTATTTTATCTCAACATTATAGTCCGAAGAGTTTCTCGTGATTATGATGGACTAAAGATAGAATTTACAGAAATTTATCGACCAAGAATTCTAAAGGTAGAATTAGCCAAGAGGTTGGCTTATCAATTTACAGATAATTGAGTCTTGGGATCATTTATATAATTCTTGAGGGAGGTCAATTGTGTAAATGCTCGAGTCTTTGCATTAAAACAAATTTTGCACTAGACTTAAATTCAAATCGATGAGTATGCTTATTATGTTTTTCTTCTTTTTCAGTGTAGAACTCGTTCATATTGATAATACTGCATATAACAAATGGCTGGAAATACTGATATCCCTATGCCAAGTGCCACGCTCGCGCGCGAATCCTGGCTTAAAGCTTTTATGGACCACATGAATCAGTCCACGCGACTGAAGAATGACAGGTCCAACTTTGTGGACTGGGAGGCGGCATTACGGAATGCTGCCATTGCTGACGGTAAGCTCAAGTACTTGACTGAGCCAATACCTCCAAACCCAGGCCCCAATACGAGAGCTAACGAGACACTTGAATATAGTGACTTCGTTAGGGAAGCGGGTGCGATAAAGAACGTACTCATCTTTGCAATGGAAAGCAATTTGCAAAGACGCTTCATTGCCCAAGGTGCAAATAAGATTTTCACCTCGCTCACTAACGAATTCTCAAAAGCACCGAGGATCGTTACTTATGAGCATACATGTCGCTTCTTTGAGGCGAAACTCAAGAAGGGCCAACCGGTTAGCCCACACATTCTTGATATGATTGAGAATGTCGAGAAACTGGAGGCACTTGATTGCAAAATCAGTGAGAGCATAGTCATTGACTGTGTGCTTCATTCACTTCATGATGGTTTTGCCCTTTTCAGGGCAAATTACTATATGAATGATATGAAGAAAAGTCTTCATCAGCTAAACTCACTTCTCGTACAGACCGAGAATGATATGAAATTGAGTGGGAGCATGAAGCAAGATGTTCTTATGATTTCCAACAAGGGCAAAGGTAAGGGCAAGGCTCATGGCGACCTAGCTGTAGGAAAGCCAAAGTTTTAAAAAGTCAGGAAACGGCAAGAGTGGGCCTGGTGAGACCAGTGGCTCACAAGGCAAGGCAAAGAGCATGGACAGTAACATGGAGTGCCACCATTGCCATAAGACTGGGCATTGGAGGAGGAACTGTCCCGTGTACCGTGAGGACATAAAAGCATGCCGCGTCACTCCTGTTGGTATGTCATCTTTTATTCATATGATTGAGATTAACCATGCAAGTTTCGGAACTTGGGTACTTGATACAAGTTGTGGTTCTCATCTGTGAAATCATTTGCAGGGCCTAAGAAACATCACACCTCTCGCAAAGGGTGATGTGGACCTGCGAGTGGGGAATGGAGAAAGAGTTGCTGCAGTTTCAGTGGGAACATATGTAATCCAACTCCCGAATGGTTTTGAGTTATATTTATATAACTGTTGCTATGTACCCAGTTTATCTAAGAAAATTATTTCTGTTTCCGTGTTAGATAAAGACGGTTTTTCATTTTCAATAAAGGACAATAGCTGTATTTTCTCTTTTAATGAAATGATTTATGGCAAAGCAGTTTCCATGAATGGAATTTATATCTTAGATCAAACCACAGAAATATTGCATGTGAGAGAAAGCTCCTTCTTGGGATTCCTAGGGTTTTATGCAAAGGCAAAAACCTCATCTAATTCTCAATCTCTTAATCAGTAAAACACTATTTAGTTAATAATAGATATCAGATATTAATCTCACCTAGTATTGTAATAACTTTTTAGTAATTAATAATGGATGTGACCAAGTTATTGAATGAGACCCGGTTACAAGTCTCGAACACGATCAATGAATTAAACTCTGAGTATGGAACTATTGATACACGAACAAATGAATGGCAAGTGGTTGGTTCTAGGAAGAAGAAGACGGTTCATGGTAGTGCACAGGAGGGGAAATTGGCACCAATAGCTGAACATGTGGCTGATTCCTCTTCCAGTAAAGGTAATCTTCTCAAAATTTCGATTGATGATGTTAAAGAGGAAATTGATTATTGGACTACTGTTGTGTATGACTATGTTATGGGGGCAAATCCTCCTATAATGGTTATGGAGGGTTATCTAAGGAGAGAAATGAAAAATTACAATATATCTAAGATAGCTTTCCTACATAATGGATTGTTTGTGGTTCGTTTTGAGACGCCTGAATATCAAAAATTGGTTTTAGATAGAGGTATTATGTTATTTGATGGGAAACCAGTGATAATGAGACCATGGGATGCAGATGTGAAAATGTCCAAAGTCCAGGTTACGACTGTTCCTATTTGGGTAAAATTGATGGGACTTGACTTGAAATTTTGGGGTACTGCTTGCTTGGAGAAATTATCGTCCTTGATTGGGAAATATGTCAGGGTGGATGAGCTCACCTTGAGTAGAAATTTTCTTGGTTTTGCTAAGGTGCTAGTTGAGGTTCAGGTTGATCAAATCTTTCCTGATAAAATAATGTTTGAGGATGAGAAGGGTCAGGAAGTATCTGTCATGGTGGAGTATGATTGGGTCCCTATCACATGTACAAGTTGTAGTGGAATGGGGCATTCTTCACAGGTGTGTAGGAAAGGGAAGTTTTTTGCACCTGCTAAGCCTGTGAATGCTCAGATAAGACAAGTTTGGAAGAGGAAGGATAATCTGCCTGTTCAGCTGGATAATGTTAATTTTTCTGCTTTATCTAGACCTCAGCAGGTTGGTATTGAAATAGTGAAATCTGCATAGAGGGAGAAGGAGGTTGAGAGGACTCCTGCTACTACACCATTGAATATGAGCTATAGCTCCTTGTTTACCCCTGCTAGAATCATCACCAAATTGACTAGACATGAGACTCGAATTCCAGGTGGACATGAGGAGGATTTTGTTGTTAAATTTAATAATGCTGTGGGTATGTCTGCTTTAGAAGTGGATAAAGGAGGTGGAGAGGTAGGGCATTCCTCTCCAAATGACTAGATTGAGAGTGTGGAATTTTAGGGGTCTGAACAACTTGGACAAACAGAATTACATTAAATGGTATTTGCACCAAAATGACATTGAGTTGTTTGGGCACCTAGAGACCAGGGTCAAAGCTGGTTCTCTAAATAAGGTAGTTAGTAATGTGTGTAATGGGTGGTCTTATGTTACAAATCATGTTTATCATAATGGTGGAAGAGTGTGGGTATTGTGGAAATCTCAAATCTTGCAGGTGTCTACTTTGGATGACTGCTCAGTATATTCATCTCAGGGTGAACAGGCTGGGAGACTCTGAGTTTTTTCATTGTACCTTTGTTTATGGGTTTAATAAACCTGAGGAGAGAGTTGGGCTTTGGGAGGATATGATTAGGATGAATAATAACAATCCTTGGATTGTAATGGGAGACTTTAATAATGTAAGATATGCTGATGAGAAGATTGGGTTACCTGTTAGGGATGCAGAGATTCTTCCTTTTCAGAGGGCTATTAGTCTGAGTGATCTGCAGGATATGAAGACTCTTGGGGCGTTTTTCACTTGGAATAATAAGCAGCCTAGTGGTACTAGGGTATTCAGTAGGATTGATAGAGTGTTGGTGAATGAGGCTTGGGTAAGAATTTGGCCTAATCAATATGCATTCTATGGACCTGAAGGGGACTTTGACCATTGTCCTTGCATCATTGAGGAAGGAACAGTCAGTGTAACCAGAATTAAACCTTTTAAATTCTATAATATGTGGTGTAAGGTTCCTGAATATAAGAGGATTGTACAAGAAGGATGGCAAGTGGTAGTTTCAGGGACTCCAATGTACTGTGTGGTGAAAAAGCTTAAAGGTCTTAAGAGGAGTTTGAAGAGGCTAAACAAAGATCTTTTTTCTGATATTGAGAGGAATGCAGATGTGGCATATGAAATGCTAATGTTGAGCCAAAGGAATTTACAAGCAAACCCAACCTGTCCTACTCTTATGGATATTGAACACCAGACAAGGAACAGCTATCTGCTTCTCAAACAAGCTAAGGAGGCTTTCTTGAGGCAAAAAGCAAAATGTAAATGGGTGAAGGAGGGGGATATCAATTCTGCCATGTTTCATAGAGCTATCCAGCAGAGGAATATGCAAAATAAAGTTTTTAGAATTGATGGTATTGATGGGGTTACTTATAAAAATCCTGATGATATTGCTAAAGCTTTTGAGCAGTATTATATCCAACTGTTGGGTATGGTTGGGCAGACTGAGGATTTCAGCCCTGGAGTTATGCAATCTAGGCCAGAGGTGAAGGCTGAGGATTGGTCAATGTTGTGTCAGATCCCAACAAATGAGGAGATTAAGGATGCTTTATTCTCAATACCTTGGGACAAGAGTCCAGGGCCTGATGGGTATAGTAGTTGTTTTTTCAGAACCAGTTGGGATATCATCCATAATGAGGTGTGCAGTGCTATTAAGGATTTTTTTAGATAAGGTAAGATTCTGAAACAAATTAATTGTACTAACCTTGTTCTGATTCCCAAGCTAGATAATCCTGTTTCTGTGAAAGATTTTAGACCTATAGCTTGCTGTAATACTATCTATAAGATCATTGCTAAGGTGTTGTGTCAAAGGTTGAGTTCTGTTCTTCCTAAGATTGTTAACTCTGCTCAAGCTGCCTTCATCAAGGGAAGAAGCATTATGGGGAATATACTAATTGGTTAGGATCTTATTAGGCTGTATGCACGCCCAGCTGCTTCCCCTAGATGTCTCATTAAGGTTGATCTTAGGAAGGCTTATGATTCTATTGAGTGGGGCTTTGTGGAGAAGGTATTAATAAATCTTAACTTTCCTGAGCATTGTATTAAACTGATTGTGCAGTGCATCTCTACTACTTCCTATTCTCTGGTGATTAATGGTGCCTCTCAAAGTTTTTTTCCTGGTAAGAAAGGTCTTAGACAAGGTGACCCCTTATCTCCTCTTCTCTTTACTTTGTGCATGGAGTATCTGAGTAGATTACTGAGTGTGGTAAGTCAAACAAGGGGGTTCAAGTTCCATCACTTATGCAAGAGCTTGAGGCTTAATCATTTGTTGTTTGCTGATGACCTGTTAATCTTTTGTAAAGGAGATTTGAGGTCTATTTTCATGATCATGGAGGGTTTTAAATATTTCTCTGTGGCTTCTGGATTGCATATCAACAATGATACGTCTGATATTTTGTTGAATGGGGTAAGGCCTGACATTGAAATGCTGATTTTGGAACATACTAGATTCAAGAAAGGTTCTCTTCCTTTTAGGTATCTTGGGGTTCCTATGTCTCACAAGAGATTAACTAAGGTTGAATGTAATATCTTAGTGGAGAAGATGATTGCAAGGATCAAAGGCTGGAATAAGAGGAAGATATCATACACAGGCAGACTCACTCTTGTAAAATCTGTGCTAAGTACAGTTCAGAACTATTGGGCACAAATTTTTGTGTTACCTGTGGGTGTGTTAGATAAATTGAAAGCTTTATGCAGAAATTTCCTTTGGGAAGGTGCTGATACTTACTCAAAAGCTCCTTTAGTGAATTGGAATTGTTTATGCAAAGGTAAGGACTATGGGGGGTTAGGGCTGGTTGATGCTAGAGTTTGAAATTGTGCAGCTATTGGGAAGTTAGTGTGGTGAGGGAACGGTCCCTAACTTGTCCTTTATTCGGGTTTGCGGCTGTGAGGCTTATGTCAAGTGGAGACACGAGGATGAGCTCGGCCCGCGATCGGTCAAGACATACTTTATTGGTTATCCAAAAGGAATGTTTGGTCATTACTTCTATTCGCCTACCGAACATCGAGTTTTTGTTGCAGCTAGTGCGAAGTTCTTAGAGAAAGAGTTTCTCGAGAATAAGTCAAGTGATAGAACCTTCGATCTGTCGGAGATTCAAGAACCAACCACCGAGCAACCAATGGAGGAAGAGGTTCCTTCAACTTCTGCTACGGTTGACATCCCTATGGAACCTAGGAGGTCGGGTAGAGTCTCCATTCCTCCAGACAGATACATTGGTATGGTCGAGGAGAATGAGAGAGATAATGTTTTACTCGTAGAGAATAACGAACCCGCTACCTATAAAGGTGCCATGACCTGTTCCGACTCTAAGCTATGGCTTGAAGCCATGCAATCCGAGATGGACTCCATGTATGAGAATGACGTATGGATCTTGTTGATTTGCCTGATAAGGTACGGCCTCTTCAGTGCAAATGGCTTTATAAGATAAAGCATTCCATAGAAGGACAACCAGACACCTATAAGGCATGACTAGTGGCAAAAGGTTTCACTCAAGTGCAAGGATTGCATTATGATGAAATTTTTGCACCCGTAGTTATGATGCGTTCCATTCGGATAATCTTAGCGATTGCCGCTTTTCATGACTATGAAATTTGGCAGATGGATGTGAAGACCGCCTTCTTAAACGGTTATTTGGAGGAGGAATTGTACATGGTACAACCCGAAGGTTTCATTGATCCTAAAAATCCTAAGAAAGTTTGCAAGCTTAAGTAATCCAATTATGGACTTAAGCAAGCTTCTCGAAGTTGGAATCATCATTTCGACCAGGTGATAAAAGAGAATGGTTTCACTCGATCGGTCGAGGAACCATGCTTGTATGTCAAGTCGAGTGGGAGTAAGATTGTCTTCTTAATATTGTATGTTGATGACATACTCTTGATTGGGAATGACATTGCTCTCTTATCTTCGGTAAAAGTATGGTTAAAGAACCATTTCCAGATGAAAGATCTGGGTGAGGCACAACGCATATTGGGGATCCGTATCTATAGAGATAGATCACGACGGATGTTATCACTCAGTCAGGAGTCTTATATAGATAAGATTCTTGAGAGGTTCAGCATGACCAACTCCAAGAAGAGGAACCTTCCAATGATTTCTGGGATGCATTTGAGTAAAGATCAGGCACCCAAGACATCGGAAGAGGTCGAGCGCATGAGTCGTGTTCCTTATGCATCAGTTATAGGATCGATCATGTATGCCATGATATGCACACCTCCGGACGTGGCATATGCATTGAGTATGACGAGTCGGTACCAAGGCAATCCAGGTGAAACACACTGGATGGCTGTCAAAAACATCCTTAAGTACTTACGAAGGACTAAGGATTGGGTATTGACTTATGTAGGAGAAACTGAGCTATGCGCAATCAGTTACGCAGATGCTAGCTTCCAAACCGATCGAGATGACTCGAAATCTCAGTCTGGATTCGTCTTTACTCTTAATGGCGCTGCGGTCAGTTGGAAAAGCTCCAAACAGAGTGTTATAGTAGATTCTACAACTGAGTTCGAGTACTATGCCGCTTCAGAAGCTGCAAAGGAAGCTATATGGATGCGTCAGTTCTTACAAGGACTAACTGTAGTTCCTAGTTCGAATGACCCTATCACCATCTATTGTGATAATAGAGGTACCATCTTCCAAGCTAAGGAGCCTAAGTCTAGCAACAAGTCTAGACATGTACTTCGGAAGGCTCTCATGATCCGAGATTACGTGGAGCAAAAGGAGATAGTGATAGACAAGATTGCTTCGGATGACAACATCGCGGACCCTCTCACTAAACCGTTAAAATATGATAAGCATGAAGGGAACGTTATTTCCATGGGAATTAAACGTGTTCCTGAGTTGTAGTAGCTGTTTTATGTGGATTAGATAAATGTATCTTTTTCATGCACTATTTATAACATCATCGTATTGTTTCATATTTTGATTTTCATGTGGATTGTACGACAACATTGAACGCCACAAAGTGAACTGAATTACATTATAATTGTTTTGGTCCGTAATCGCCCATATGAGCTGATAACTCTGGCAATTATATTGTAAAGTTGATTGATGGTGGGTTCAACGAGCCATAAGTCAAACGGTTGACTGATAGATCACAGATACGAGTTATAAAGATACCTCGTAGGACATCGTGACAACGTTATGGAGTCCTAAATGTTTCAGAACATTCGGTGTCAGGTCGTGGATAGGACGTCCATAGTATTCCTAAGAGTCGATTCTTTTGACTATCGACTGTCTCTTGAGATTAAGGCAGTTTTTGGGTGACTTTGGTTTCTTTCTCATGGTCGACCGTAACAGGAGACTAAGTAGATTTTTACTGGGTCATTTCATACTGTGCTTGTATCTGCAGGATTCGAGTTGAGGAAAATATCCAACCTTTATCAGGTTTTGTTATTTCTCAGGGCCACTCGAGGAGTTGTGACTCAAATGCATGGACATGCTCGAATAATGATTCGTTTATCAGTTAAGTTACTCTCTAGTCGGGAAAACCACTCTTGATACTGATCGCTTGTAAAATGCGACCTTTTTAAATACGGACTTTGCAAATTATTTTTCATTGAGTGGGAGAAATTTATGGATATGAGAATCAGGTTATCGCACATACACTTGTAAGGACAAGTGGGAGATTGTTGGAGCTAGTGTCCTCCACAGTTAATGTGATAACATGAATAAATCTCTTACAGGTTCACAGGGTATACTTAGTATTCTTATCAGTTGATTAACGTTTATCGATAACGGTTGGCTTGCTAGGAGTTTGACGTTATTGTCATTTTAATGGCGGTGATCAACTGGTCCCTAAAAGTCCACCTAAAGGATGTGTCTGAGAGATGTGATTATATGAATAATATAATCATATTGATGCCTTAGTATATGACTAAAAGGTTAGTCGATGGATATGACTAAAAGGTTAGTCAATGTAATGATGATACGATTATTTAATAACGATTAAATAATATTAGCTGAGACGAATTAAATGTAATTCGTAATTGAATATAAACTGTTATATTTAATCAATGTATATAATATAAGCTTAAACGAATTAAAATGTTAATTAGTAATTAAACATAATATGTTATATTTAATTAGCAAATTATAAATATACGGATATTTATAGTTGACGTATATATATATTATATTACCTGCTAATATAACCGAAAAAGGAAGGAGAAAATGGTCTTTTTCTTCTCCTATTTTTCGGTTAATAAGAGGAGTAATAAGAAAAAATATCTCCCATTATTCTCTTATTGATACTAGGTCAAAAACCCTAATAACAAGAGGAGTAAAAAGAGGAAAGACTCCTCCTTCTACAACTATTGTCATTGGGCCGAAATAGAGGAAGAGGAACAAAAAGAAAAATTCATGTTTTTCTCTGAAATTCTCTCGATCATTCATCATCACACAAAAAGAAAAATTAGCAGTAACTTTTCTCTAAAATTCTAGCACGAGCAAGGCATATCTCGGAGCATCTTGGGTGCAACAATTAGGAGAATATCGATTTCGATATTGTTCATAGGCCAAATTTGCTAGGACCAAAGGTTAATTCTAAATTCCTATAATTTTATATTATGCAATTCATTTATGACTCGTAATTCATATACTATATTTTCGTTATAATCCGTAAATTAATGACGAAATATACTGATATTTCTCACAATTTTGATATCGAAGAGCGACTATTCCTTTGCGCTATTACAGAGATTGATGAGCCTACTTCTTTTAAAGAAGCTATGGATTCACCAAATAGTAAAGAGTGGATGGATGCTATGAAGGACGAGATGGACTCTATGACAAGGAATGGAGTTTTGGAACTTGTTGACCTTCAGCCTAAACGCAAGTCAATTGGGAACAAATGGGTTTTCAAAGTCAAGCGTAAAGCGGATGGGTCAATTGACAAGTTCAAGGCCCGATTAGTGGTGAAAGGTTTTACCCAAATTGAGGGTATAAACTATGATGAGACATTTTCTCTTGTGGTTAGACTTGCTTCTATTCGCCTCTTGCTAGCCCTAGCTGCCCATTTGGACTTGGAGTTGTTCCAAATGGACGTAAAGACTGCCTTCCCCAATGGGACACTTGAGAAAGAGATCTATATGGATCAACCAATTGGGTTTGTCTCAAAAGGCCAAGATGACAAAGTGTGTCGTCTTAAAAGATCTATATATGGTCTAAAGCAATCTTCTAGGCAATGGTATTTCAGATTCCATGAGGCCATAACTGAGTTTGGCTTCTATATGGTAGATGAAGACCATTGTGTGTATGTTAATAAAACTGCAAAAGGGATTGTGTTTCTCTCATTGTATGTTGATGATATACTCCTAGCTGGTGACAACTTGGAGATGATTAATGTCGCGAAGAAGTGGTTATCCTCTGTCTTTGAGATGAAGGATATGGGTGAAGCTAGGTATGTCCTAGGCGTGGAAATTATGAGAGATCGTTCTAAGAAACTTCTTGGTTTGTCTCAAGAGTCATATATTAAAAACGTGTTGGAACGATTTCGGATGCATAATTCCAAACCCATTGACACTCCAGTTGAAAAGGGTAAAACTTTAAGCCTTGATCAATGTCCCAAAATGGATGCAGAAAAGAATCAAATGAGCAATTCTCCATATGCTAGTGCGATTGGTAGTTTGATGTATGCCATGTTGTGTACAAGGTCAGACATTTGCTATGCGGTTGGCTTGGTAAGTCGTTTCCAAAGCAACCCAGGACCTGCGCACTGGCAAGGAGTCAAGAGAATCATGCGTTATCTTCGTGGGACAAGTGATCTAGTCCTCTGTTTTCAAGGTGGGGACTTAAGGTTGAAGGGATTTTCGGATGCTGATTAGGGTGGTGATTTAGATGAGTCTAAATCAACCACAGGATATGCTTTTATCCTTGGTGGAGGTGCAATATCGTGGTGCAGTAAGAAGCAAGACTGCATTGCTTTGTCGACTATGGAAGTAGAGTATGTCGCTACTAGCCTTGTCGTTCAAGAGGCAATGTGGCTAAGGTGTTTTCTTCAGGATCTGAAACTTACTCCTAAAGTTGATGAATGTGTAGAAATGTTTTGTGACAATACTGATGCTATCCAATTTGCCCAAGATCCAAAATTCCATGGAAAGACCAAGCATATTAAGAGGCGTTATCATTTTGTACGAGACGCCATAAAGAATAAGGAGATAGCCATTAAGTATATATCGACTAATAAGATGATAGCTGATCCGTTAACTAAATCTATTGCTAGAGATGTGTTTGAGCTCATGTGAGGAGCTTAGGTTTGCAAAGGTTTTATTTTATGCTTGTAATCTTGTTTTAAATTTTTGACATGTATTGAATAATGGACCTGTATTGAGCATTATGGAATAAATTTGTTTTTCTTCTATGAAATGTTCATAAGCATTTGTTGCATGTTAAGGCACGTAAGAGATGTCGCCAAGCTATATGATACCTAGTCACACAGGTAATCGCCTTGATGCTAGTGGAGCATGCAAGATGAGATTGAGTCATGTTAGCACTAAGTGTGTGTATGGATGATTAACTTATAATTGTGTAGTATAAGTAGTTTATTGACTCGTTACATAGTCGCCTTAGTGTGTCTAAGATGAGACTCCAAAAGAGTCGAGTATGAGATACATATCTCTCATACGGAAGCTTTAGAAACCGAATCTTGAGTGTAAGATTGAACATTAAGTATGTCAATCAGGCGACTCGAGTTAGATTTGATGTTGCTACTTTTGCATGATTTCAGAGAATCATAAAGTCGTTGGTTCAATGGGTCATGTTAGGAAATCAGTCAAGTTAAGATAGATTTTCATTAGTGTCTAAGGAATGTTTAATTCAACTACACCATGTTAAGCCCGGCCGGCGGTTATATTGTGGATATAACTACGTAACATGTTATAGCATAAAGGGACAGTGTATGTTGCGGTGTTGTTTGAATAATCTGGGGAATCGTTATTATGAAAGTGTTATGTTAGTTTTAATGGTGACTTAATATAACACTACTTGTTACATATTAGTCGCACACCCCATCTTCCTGTATGAGATGTGATTGTTAGTTTTCTTAAGTTGTTTTGTGATTAGCTTGGCTGTGTGACCAAGTGGGATATTTGACTCGGTTGTGTGGCCGAGTGGGAGTATTGAAATTTGAACGGCCATCTTTATGGTGACTGGTGACTGTTACAATTGTTGTTAGTCATACAATCTCTATTATGATTGAGATTATGACAAAAATTATAGCTGAGATAATGAGACAATTAAATATGTTTAATGCTCATTATCTCCATTCATCTTCCTCTTGTAACTGTCAAAATGTGACAGTATAAATATAGGATTGATATGAAGCTAAGTATACACAACACAAATACACAAACAGTAACATACAATCACAACAAAGTCACCATTATTTGATCTTTTGGGATTTGGGGTGTGAACTACCTTTGGTGACTCTAGTAGCCATCGGTTTCGGGTTTTCGTGGACAGAACGTCGGCACGTCGATCTTCCGTACCATTCCGCTATTGAGGTACGTATTTCCAACATAATAACAACAAAATAAAACGAATATCTTACAAATTAGGGGACAAATAAACGAAAACGCAGATTGAGGCTGAAGAAGTGTTGGTTGGGGGGGGGGGGATTTTTTACGGTAAATTTGGGGGGAAATAGTGAAAGTGAATTAGGGTTGTAAAGAGTAAGTGATCTGGGTGGGGTAAGTAAAATATTTAGAGCAGGGGTATTTTGGTCAGTATATATTTCTTTTACCCATAAAATTATGGACGTTCTTTTTCACATACAGATTTTACATTTTCACATACGAATTTTACAATTATACCCTTGTCCTTTTTCCAATTCTCCCTACAATTAATTTTTTTCTCTCATCTCCTTTCACCACCAACACCACCCCCGTTCAACTTTTCCGGTCAGCCCAAGTCGCCGGTGAAATTATTATTATTTTAGAAGAAAAATATTAGTACGTATGATTATAAATTAAATAACAAATAAAAAATATTAAAATAAAAAAAACAAAACAATACAGCAACTCCCCAAGTCCCAACTCCCTCCCGTCATCTCCGTTCCCACTACCACCATCACAGCCCCCGCCAACAACCAACGAACCCCTCCTCGATCTGCCCGACATCCTCCCACCACCGTCATTTAACACCACCACCAACTAGACGACCTCCAGCCAATCCGCACACCGGTGACGAAAACCACCCAAAACATCCGTCATGAGCACCTTCACCGCTCCTCCGTCACGACCACCCTCATCACTCCACCGTCACGCACTAGTTCTTTAACCACCACGCACACCCGCACCGTACCTTCCACCACCCACAAACCTTAATGAATAATAATGGCTAAGTATATTAATTTCAATAATTGATAAACATAACCATTTCAAATAAACGTATTAATAATTGTTAAAAAAAAATTACATTCACTAATTGAAGAATTAAAATCCATTGTTCAAGTTTATTAGATTTAATTTTAGGCTAAATGTATATATGAGTTGATTTGATTATGTTTAAGAAAAAAGGGATTATTATCTTTAACAAAAGGGTATAGTATGGAAAGTTTATGAAAAAGCGTATGTGAAAGAGTAAAGTTTGTATGTGAAAAAGTAATTCCGTAAAATTAACTTGGGTGCAATTTTTGACCTGAGTAGTTAAAATAGATGTAATTTTAAAATTTCATTTCACGTGGGAGTAAGTTCAAAATTGTGCATTTGGTGTGGGAGTAATCCTTAATTGACTTTGTTTCCTATTTAAATTAATTTTATTATAGACATTATTGCCTTTGATTTGTTTGACCGTATATTTATCATTTATAATATATTTTTCTACTTGTAATGATGCCTGCCTCCGCCCGGACTACCTACATTTACCATTTAAAAGGCGAGATGGAAACAACCTTTCACGCGGTTCATCCTTCTTTTCAAACGGAACTTCCTCTGGGCGATTGGTTTGAACGCACTGTAAACATCCGACTCCTGACCTCGGCTCATTAGTCTCTGGTGTCAGTACGCGGGTGTAGCTCTTTCTTCTACCACCATAATTCCTCGGGCGAAGTCCAAGACGTGCCCGCTTCGGCGCGCTTCCCCAGTAGGCAGACTTGTAGCCTCGTCTCCTTCCGGCGATTTTATTCGAAAACTGCCTCTTCGAGAGGCAGTTCCTTTTTATTGAAGCACAGTGCTCCATGAGTTGCTTTCAACTAGATTTTTTCAAAAGGAAACTAAAAATTCGTCCAAGAGTTGCTCCACCAACTGGAACGCTTAGGGAAAATGACAGCCATCAAAACAAAAGAAAAGGCAGGTTATCGACAAAAAAGATTTGTCTAAGTCACTAATTCGTATTTATGCTATATTTTTTTTAAATTAGGATTATGATTAAAAAAATTATCATTAGAACAATAATTTACATCGATCCGCTATACTAGCTGTTAATAATGTTACTATTTTTGTTATATTGTTACTTTCACAATTTTGCAGCTACTATTGAAATTTTATCATCCAGATAATGAATTACATTCCCTACACTTACCATAATGTATAATTAAGGAAAATCATGTAAATATTTTTCTCCATCTTATACCAATTTTCCCGGGTCTGTGATTTTACTCTTAAATTTTAATTATCTTTTCTAAATTAAATACTTTCCTACAACTATATAGTACTCCTTCCGTCCGGTCAATTTTTGTCCTTTCATTTTGGCACAAAAACAAGAAAAGAGTATGAGACCATTTGTGTTTATACTTAGCAATAAGTTTTGCTCGTGACGGGGCGATCCGTCGCAAGCTTGCAACGGGTCAAATCCCCCTCACAAAGAGCAAGTGAGGGGATACATTTGCACCTCACTTGCCCCCCACTTGCTCTTTGTGAGGGGGATCGGTCCGTCACTGATAAGTGAATATTTGTATGATTTTAACCCCCAATTTAGCTCGGTTTTGTATGTCATTTGTGCTTTGTTAAGCCATTTTATGAGCTAATATCGTCTTCTAGGCGAATTCCTATGTTCTAACCTGTTTTGTAGGGAAAGTGACGTTTCTACGCCCTTTTTCTATATTCCCGAGCATTTGCCTAGAACCCGACGATTTGAAGAAGCAAGCTTGACCATGTCAAAGGCATTTAAAGAAGGTTCACCGATTCAAAAGAAAGAAGAAGTAAAGACGATGTCGCAGTTTTCGGAAGATCAATCAGTTAGGCGAAGAATTCATCGTTTTACATCAAACCCTATCAACAAACCCGACTCAAAAGGTCAAGGGGGATAATGGAAGTCAATTCATATGCAAGGGGAGATGAAACGAGAGTCAAAGCACCAAGATCACAACTTACCCGATCGGGTAAGTGGTGTACCCGATCGGGGATCTCTGCTGATCCGAGCTTTTGCTTCGACTTCCTCTTTTTTGTCCTATGTGATCAATGTGCGACCCCTTCCCCACGAAACCCTAATGCTATATAAAGAGCTTCAGCCACCACACTTCAACACATCTCTTCATACTTCACTTCTCTTCTCTTCTTACAATTCTCTTTAGATTAGAAAACCTAGATTAAGAGGAGAGAAACCTAGCCTCTCTTCTCTTGTCTAGATCATTTTCTTCTTCTTTTTATCTTTAGTTCTAGTTTATTTCTGTCTTTTCTACATCAAAACTTTAGCTTAGATCAATAAGAATTTCATCTTTGTAATCTACTTTATTTGGTTCAAGTATTGTGATTCATGGAACGACTATTCTAAGCAAGGGATTTCTATTATTGTTATCATTATCGTTGTTGATCGTCATCTAGGTATTCCTATCTTATCTTTTGTTTAATGTCTTTATGTTTTCTATTTGATTGTTATTTTCCATCCATGTTATCTTAGATTCATTTTAGTATCGTTATAATCGTCATTTCATTTCATTAGATTATCAATTTAGCGTCGTTATTATCGCCATATAAAGAGTCTTAAACTATTGTCAAAACCAAATAAACATGTCTATCCTAGTTTTTGTTATTAACTTCATCTTAGATTTAAACATCGCCATGAGTGAGTAGTCACCTTTCTAGGGTGTAGGGTAGCCATGTTAGATTGATTAAAAGATGATAATTGGATAAAAGAAATTGTGCCTTTAAAACATTGTGTCTATGCATGTTTGGACTATAACGATAGTTGACGATTCCTGATCAAAATCATTGACTAGAATGGAATTCTTTTCCAAGGTAGAGATACGTGAATTGAATAGACAAAGCATGACATGGTAGATTAAGACCTAGTAAATTGCCTAAAAGCCTGCTAGACCATCTGATATATGATTGTAATGAACACATCATTCTTACGAACTCACAATGAATTATTTGCATGTTTCATATCCAATTGCATCAATATGTTAATCTACATGTGTGAACCTACTTCCCTAGATGCTTTTCATCATTGTTAATTCATCACTTGCTTTATTGTTTTCATTTCCATTTGCTTTCATTTCGTTTTCGTTTATGCCTTTTATTAGTTTAGAAATTAAAATCCCAAAACCCAGATATTCGTTAGATAAGACCCAATTGCGAGACATTTCACATTTTATAGGAAACACCATCTCCCTGAGGATCGACCCCTAATTCCCTAATTACCTTAGTTTGCTATTAGCCTAGTCTGGGTAATTTATCTTTGTATTGGGCTTACGACAGGTCCGATCAGTCACAAATGAGAATTTGTGTATACTTAGTGGATTTTAAGTCTTATTTGGAGTCAAACTACTCATAGAAAACCTTCTAAATATAGAAATTACAACAATTGACTGAGACACACAAAAAAGAAATATGACAACAATTGACAGAGACGCATGGAATATTATATTAATATTGTATGAATTTGTATACATCTAAAACTTTATAAAATATGAAATTGTATATAATTATGTCATTCAATTACTACCCCTTGGTTACCGGATTATATATATATTATAGTATAGATAGATAGATAGATAGATATATGTGTTGGAGTGAGTGTCCTCAACAATAGTGCGATCACATAATTAAATCTCAATAATAAGAATACAAAGGGATGATGAAAATTATAGTCAACTGGTCAACATAAATCGGTAACGATTGGCTCAATTGAGTTTGACGTTACTGTCGTATGACGGTGGTGATCAGTTGATCCCTTGAGGTTACACCTAAAGGACAATCTCCTAATCATGTACATTAATTAATTGTATAGCGATACAGATTAATTAATCCCTTAAATTGAACTAAGTTTATATTGTAAGTGAAAATTATATCTTATTGTAATATGACTAAATAAGATTTATTTTTAGTAATTTAATTGTTATATTACT
Source organism: Heliosperma pusillum (assembly GCA_022085475.1). Lineage (NCBI taxonomy): Eukaryota > Viridiplantae > Streptophyta > Magnoliopsida > Caryophyllales > Caryophyllaceae > Heliosperma > Heliosperma pusillum. The sequence continues at coordinate 91,281 of JAIUZE010075349.1, forward strand.
AAGAATGCATTATGTTTATGAAATATTTGAGATAAGCAAAGTTGGTTGATTATAATTACAAATTGTTGTAGATTATATTAACCAAATATGAGATGACCCATTTTATTTACATGTAATTATAAAATATGACTTAAAATGTTAAGTCTAATTATTTGTTATGAAATTGCATTTAAATTAGTTAAATGCACATTTATAAGCAAGATTACATGTCACATATCACATACGTGACAAATGACAAAATGCAAAAATAAAATGGACACCCATGTAATATTGGGGTGACCGGTTATGGTGGGTAGGATAGGTGTTTAGGTACTTATTATTGTTCTAATTAAGATTAGACAATATAATGACAAACCTAAAGCCTATAACCTAGTATAATGCTTTGTTAATAACAAAAGAAAAGCACCCACCCTTCTCCATGTGAAGTGTGGCCGGTTGGAACATGCAAGAAGAAGAGAAAATTTTACCTTCTTATACACACTACTTCATCTCATAAAAAAAACCTTATCTCTTCATAAAAGAAGACTTCTCACTCTAAGAAATAGCTTAAGAAGCTTCAAACCACTATGGTTCATCAATTACTAATAAAATTTACTAAGAGTAGTAATAGTGTTTACTAGCTTTGAACTCGTGCCCGCACAGGACGATCATCATAATTGCATTATAAATAATGTAAATATTGTAATTGTCATATAATAAAAAAAAATATTTTATGTGCCTCTAGGCGAGTATTAATTAATAAAAATTTGTATATGCAACATCATATAGTAACTATCATACCCTAAAAGCATACCCGATGTGCATCACGTTCACTTTATATGCCTGCTCTTTGTATTTCTCAAAAAAAAAAGGCAACTTGACTCGACTTTTCCCTCTACTATTTTATACATTTAACTTTTGTCTTCTAAATTACTAAATTATTATGATTTTCATTCTTTTAGCAAAATTCGTGATGATTCAATCAATTTATATCATCAGTAGTGGATAAAGCTTGATGGAACATCAAATTTATCAACGCTAATGAAGAATTTATTGGAGTTTGATGCTTGAGGTGAATATTATATGAATACGATGTAAACCCATTATTTGACTACCGTTCATCGGTACAATGTTTGAAACCCTTCTACCATCATACTCCAAGAGAATTTCTTAAATGTATTTCACAAACTATTGTTTTCCATTACATCAAAATTCATCTGGCTGCTCGACTTAATTAGCTTGAGTTTTGTCTAAATTGTAATGACCGTCTTATCACCTCATATGCCAAACCTGTGTTACATATTAGATTTATTTATTTAATCAAGGATATGCATGCTTTATATTTTTTTATTCAGTTACCTAATTTCGTGTTATCACATAAGTTGTATTTCCAAGAATTTATAGTGTTTTAAAATTAAAATTAAAATAACATACTCCCTTTACTCTTTTTTTCTTCAAAATTTATCTTATTTTTATTATTCCCTTTCTATATTTAGTATGAAAAATTAGTTGTGGCTCTCTTACTCCTTAGGAGTCAGCTGTGAAGAAATTCTCTACCCATATAATTGCTACCGAGTTTGGTCTTTGCTTGCACTTCTTTTTGCAATTGGCATATTTTGTACAAAAAAGATCCTCTCCATTTCTTTTGAAGAAATGGAGAGGTAAGTTCCTATCAACGGTTCAGATTGCATTATGCCTGCATCGAACGGTTATAGATTTATACATAGAAATAAAGGTTAATATTATTGTGTAAAAAGAAATATATTATTAAATAGGTGTGTGGGGAGAAATGGATAGAAAGACATGGAGAAGATTCTAATTCCTCTTTTATGCACGACCTCAAACTTGGCACTTAGAAATTCCTAACAAATAAGACTCTACATTCAGATGTATATGAGCATTGTACATCTAATACCAATCTAATTGAGCTTATATGCAATCTTTTCGAGCTTTTAAAACTTTTTAGTTACATTTTAATTTATAGGTATCAAATTAAAATTTAATTGAGCTTATATGTATTGTTTTTGAGTTTCATTATAATATTTTGAGTTTAAAATTTATATGAAGGCACTCATTTTCTTTTCAACAAAGCTCGTAAAATATACTTATAAGCTCAACTTATTTATTATAAGGCTTCAAATCTATACTATCTGTTGTATAGTCTAATAATTGGAAATTCCTAGAACTCCCTTATATCGAGGTATTTTTATCGCTCTAATGTCAATGGCGTTAGGGGCACCTTGTTTTTACAAAGTAAAATGAGAAAAAAAAAAATCAAAAAGTAAAAAAGGGACAACGGTAATATATAGGCATAAAGAAAGTTGATGAATAAAGTTATTATCCAATTCAGAGAGGGATAATGATAATTACCCATCATCTTTCTTAAGATGATACTCCATATTACGTTGTATTAAGTACAGAGTTGTAACACCCGGAAATGTACCCTATTTTTTTTTATATAGTGAAAATATTTTACGGATACTTTTCAGCGTATTTTAGTTTTAATTTAGAATTTAATGTTCCGAGTCGAATTTAGAATTTCCGAGTTCGTATTTGGAATTTCCGCGAGATTCCATGTGAATCCCGTCTTAAGGCGACTTTGACTTTTGTTGACTTTTTCCTTACACAACTCATACTCCCTTAACCTATTTCATTCACTCAAACACAAACATTACTTCTTCCTTAAGAAAAATCAAAACCCTTGCCTCCATTTTGATCCATCTTTGAATCATCATATCTCAATCGTTTCTTGCTTAAATTCACGTAAGTTCGTCTTATTCTTTCCCTCTTATCATCCTCTATCCGTATTGGTAATAAAATTACCGTCTTTCTCGCTTTTCAAACTTTCCGTCTTTCTCAAGGTGAAGTAAATTCATCTTTTATTAACTATTTTGTAGGTGGTGACCTCCAAGATCCCGACAAAGACTATTTCCTAATAGAAGAGGACCTTGACGAGTAGTGAAGACGCAATAAGGTAACGGTGAAGGGTTACTCGATATCATTTACGTGTTTTATGTGATTTCTAGGATAGAAATCGTATTTAGATTATGGTTAGTAAGTTTATGACTTGTATTATTGTTGATGGATGTTGTTTATCGAGTTTTCATATGAGAATTGATGAATTAGAATGATAGTCGATAATTATTAAATGTTGAACCTTGGTGAATTTAGCATTTTCGTGTACTATGGACCCCAGCCGGTCGACCGGCAGCCGGTCGACCGGCAGCCGGTCAGACCACCGGCTGGGGCAGTGGCTGTATATTATTACATTTTTTCGTGATTTTGAAATATGACTTGGATCTCAGCCTGTGACACCCTCAAATTTGCGGAAAAATAAAACAAGTAATTTAAATAAATAAAAGATGAGAATACATTTCTAATAGGTTCACTTTAGTGAAAATCGGTAAATTTTAAAACCGGAACCTACTATTAAATATATTCATCATAACGAAGGTGTCTTAAACAAAAAGGTTCATAACAAAAAGGGAATAATATTATACATAAGAAATATCCAAAACGAGAGACATATCTCTCGTATAAATACAGAAAATAAAAGAGTGTATAATAATATACAATCCTAAGAACCGAATATAGGTCCAAGGTAAATACTTCGCTCGCTAGCTCGTCAATGTACCCAAGTATGCATCACAAACCTGCCAACCGCATTAAATATAAACACGGAAGCCACAGTCAGTGGGGAGTAACCCCGAGTCCTCCCAGCCACGAAATGTCAAGTTTAATAAAACATGAATAACATAAAAGAAATGTATATGGCAAATACAAAACCTTAACATATACGATATGCTTTTCATGTTATGAAACAATTAACTAACATATAACCTATCATATGAAAACTATCATGTGCTAGCTCAGAGGTTACCATTAACATGGCCATGATACACTCAAACCCTAATCAAACATAATATCATGTGAATCAGTTAACATCCGGTCATCCAAACTCTATCAACCTTAGCCGGCTTGCATCTCACCTTCTAAGATTCATAGAATCATACAAACATGAAAGACCAATACTTCTACAAACAGGCATAAGTTCTTAGCACGGTCAATAGTCGACTTCTGTAACTCGAGGCTATACCACAAGGTAGGAAAACATACTAGTCCTAGACTGATCA